>BMAO01035892.1:0-68385 GCA_019973975.1 Trichonephila clavata | reverse complement strand
GAAATTTTGATTATATGGTGTATTTATGGTACCTGACAATAAATGACCTAATTTTGTAGGCAATGCTGATGGGTACCTTTGGGTCCCATTATAGGAGTCCCTGAAATTATTGTCATAAAAACATCAGCACCTAGAAGAATGTCTATTTCATTTTCAATATAAAACGTTGGATCAGCAAGAGTTATATCTTTGATATGAGGCCACTCATGATATTTAATTGGAAAGTTTGCATAGCTGAAGTGACTTTCGAGACTAACAAAAGCTTTTACTTGAAATTTATCAGAGGAAACACACAAGAAAAAAATTCCAAATTTGTCGAATATAATGAAGTTTCAGCAAATGTTTCATTTTACACCTACTAATTTATGATTGGTGTGTTTTAATGGCAATTTTAAGCGATCAGCACATTGCTTGGAAATCAAAAATATTGAGAAGCATTGTCTATCAAAGCACGGCAAGTTATTTGTTTACCATGTTTAGATTTAACATTTATTAATGCTGTGGACAACAATACGTGACCTTCTGCCAATTGTGTGCAATTGTTAGACACTGTCACAGCAGAATTTGCTGAGTATCTGCTGAAGGACTGACTGAATATCTGTGTAATAATGTATGGTGTCTTTCAGAACAGTTTTTACAAGAGAATCCTATTCTACATGTGTCAAGCCTGTGGTTACTCCTCAAACAATTGATACATAAATTATTGTTCCGTACCACTTGCCATCTTTCATTTACATTCATAGAATTAAAAGTTGGACATTTGAATAAGGCGTGGCTTTGACAACATAGAATGCAATTGTTACTTTTAACAACATCTAATTTTACCCCTGATTTTACTTGGTTACATTTGACAACAGTAGTATTTACATTTGATTTGTTAAATGAATTTAATGGTTTAACATTACCTTTCTTAATGTCAGGTTTTACAAAGTTTAACTCATTCAGACCACGAGCTTCTCTTTCAATGAAAACTCTAAATTCCTCAAGAGTGGGAATTTTATTATTTTCCAAAGATAATTCCCACCGTTGCCTAATACATGCATCCACTTTTGAAATGAGAAAATTTATTATGATCAACTCTGTTAATGAATTTGTTTCTAAATCTAAAGTTTTTTAAATTTCGAATGACTTCATTGCAAATATCTATTATTTCCAAAAGCAATTTTGAAGTATTTGCCCTGGATATCTTAATACTAAATAGCTTATTTATTTGGCTAAGAGCTAATTGTCGTTTGTTTTCATACCGACTGCACAGTATATCCCAACAGTCCTTAAGATTGTCCACAGTAATTGCAAAACCCGAATTAATTTGGCTGCATCCCCGCGAACAGAAGCATGCAGATATTGCAATTTTTCAAGATTACTTATTGATTTGTCATCTAGAATAGAAGACTTAAATAACTCTTTGAATGAAATCCAGTTCTCGCAATTTCCATAAAAATGCGGAACTTCAAGTTTTGTAAATTAACTACTGAAGATTTTACATGAATACTATTTTTTACTTCCTCAAACTCAGATTTTTGTTCAAGGTCAACAACCCAATTGAATAACATATCTTTATATTTCATATAAATATCAAATGATTCATCACTTTCATGCGTTGACAATTCACCGAATATTTCAGTTAATCTAGTTTCGTATTGCAACACTTGGGTTTTTTAAAACACGTATGCGTGATTTATTATCATCGCATTATTTATTCTACTTTCAAAAACTTTTAATTCTTTTATAATTAAATCAAATTTACCACTATTTTTTCGACTGTTTTGGAGCCATAATTTATGAATGAAATTTTTTAATTCTACACAAAATACACAACAATACCAATAATAACAAATGCCGACACAATGCAAATACACAACTATCAAAAAATGTTTATACAAAATAGAACAAAAGAATAAGTCTAGAATCAAATAATAAATAATATCAATCAGAATGTATAAGAATACTTCAAGAATTCGTATCAGAATAAATGCACTAGAATAAGAATATCGAGTATGAAACGAATAATTAAAATAACAAAGAATAAATCACATCAATAACTCCGCGATTCGACGGACCACATGTTATGAATGAGAATGAGACTTTAGATTTTGAGTTTGATGTAGAATGCAATTATGAATTGTATAACGAACGGATTTTGACTTACCGCCATTTTCCATGCTGGGTGTATAAACAGGGTGGAAGTATTTCGATTAAAGCTGAATAATGCAATATATAAATGAAGATTATTAATGAATCACACCAAGGATTTCACAAGTCGACTTTTCATGTATATATTTGCTTCACACACACACTCATGCCTTTACATGTACGATAAAAGAAAAACATTTCACTAAAACATAATCACAAGAATGGCGACCATTACAACCGAATAATCCAAATCGAATGTCATTTTCCCGCCGAACTCACATGGGCTTCCGGAAAACGAAGTTAAGTTCGTGGCGCCATCTCTGGACGGCGAAAGGAGTCAACTATTCTTAACCTTTAGAACTCGGCAGTAGCTGAGGCAAAATTTCCCTTCCATTCGGCGCTTTCGGGTCCGAGCTGGAAATTTCTTCCCCCCATTTGAAGGTCCTGCTTGACCATTTTCGCCACAGGTGGTATTGTTAAAGTTTCCACTTTACAAAGGCAAGAGGGAAGGGTTGCCAATTTTAAGTCAGCGATCTTTTAGGAGTAAGGAAAGTTACAACATTTGGCGCATTATTACATCAAAATAATTTCACCCCCTAAATTCTTCATTCCCGTTTATAATTGAATGGCTTGCAAAGTTTCAAATGCATATTTTTTTGTTGGTGGTGCCTATTTTTTTAAGTAAATACTGAAATTATAATAGATATTTTCTAAGGTTTGATGAACAGCATTTCAGATGTACTAAGAGAGTAGAAGTTATATAAACGACATGTTGTGAACAGTAATCATCACATGAATAAAATGATTATATTTATTACTTTTATTTCTTTCAATCGCAATATCTTCAGTATTTTCTGATTGCTTAAAATATTTTACTATGAAGCAAGGTTTCATTGCTTTAGTATGAAGTAATTATTATAAAGTTTAAAAAGGGGCTTTATATAATAATTATTTGTATGGTAAATTTTTCTAAAAAAATTTTAAGTTTTTGTTCACAATTTTGTAGAAGATTTTGATGTTCCAAAAAACAACAAGTAATCAGTTTGCGTTAAATAGTGAGATACTATTAGAGTTGAATATTACGTAAACTATTCTAAAAAGTTGACAATCATATCATATTACTAAAATATTTGCTCTAGAAAATGTTAAAATATTATTTAAATACACCGAATATTTAATTCAGGGCTTCTGTAATCAGAGATTTACGACAACACCCTCTGACACAACGATAGTTTAATTATAAACTCTCAATAATTTCAATGTTTGCATTTATATGTATATATGTTGTAAAATATATAAGTATTAGTTACATGTAGTTAGCATCGTATGCAACCATTTAAAGACATGTTAGGATTAAGTGCACACATTCTATCTTCGGTATAATTATTGCTGCTTATATATTCAACTACAATAATGAAAATCATGTTATAAAAATATCCTACCCATGTTTTCAAAATCATTCGACAAAATTTCCAACAGAAAGAAAAATTTTAAGAAAATGGGTGGAACATTATTATATACTAAACATTTTATTTCACTCCAAAATAAAACAGTTTATATATTTATCTACAATAATGAAACCATGTAATAAAAAATAACTCCTCAAATTTTCAAAATTGTTCGATGAAATATGTAAAAATTTTAAGAACAATATGCAGAACATTTTTCTAAACATTTTACTTTTTTAATTAACGCCATTTTAGTGCACAAAAAATAATAAATGTGTTCCAAATATTTTGTGATCAATTTTATTTGATTTTTTAATAAAATCGAATTCTAAGACCTCAGAAATCTGACCCTCTCACTAAACTTCCACACCACACCAACATGAGGACTTCGGACCTCGACAGATTTGGCAGCCAGTTTTATGAATCTTTGATCTTGAAAAAAAAATATATTAATTTGTTTTTTTATTTTATTTTACAATACTTTTTTGTTCCTAAGAGAAAGTAAGCAATGCATTTGAAATATCTGTTTGTGAAAGTGAGTTCTACTTTTTGAAATTTTTGGCTCTTAAAAGAGCCTTTTTTTTTTTTTTCATTTAATTTTTATAAAAAAAGTGTATCAGTTTTAATATTTTAAATTCTGGTGTTTTGTTTTTTATTGGTTTATGTGTTAAGAGATTTTTAAATAAATTCTGTGATAATCTTCGAAGCAGTTCTGGTCAATACAAAGAGCCCCATTGCATGCCTTACAGATAACAGTGGTCCTTTTTTGTATATTTTTTTTCGCACAATAAGCGCACCTTCTTCTTTTCTTATCGTCAAATGGCCAATGAGAAAATGTATTATCATTTGTCTTAACTTTTTTTGTTACTGAAGGCTCTACATTTTTATGGTTAATTTTTCCTATTAGAGATGTAATTAGATTCATTCTGAATTCTTTTAAACTGAATTTTGACGAAGTTTGGCATGATTTAAGTAATAGAAAAGCATTCAGAACAGCAATATCGATCAGACTAAAGAATAATTTTTTTGTCCATTTTCTGGTTCGTCTAGCAAAAGTGTAGGTGGATGCCATGCGGTCTCCTAAATCAACATATCCCATATGTTTATTGTAATCTGCTACAATTTTCGGCTTAGTTGTTGATAATCGGTCTTTTTCGCTTTCAGAAACGTCACCGTCAATTTTTTTTTTTAAATCTTTTTCGTTCATCAATGATGAATTCGTTTCGGGGGCTGTGCATATTGGTCAGCATATATACCTGCTTAATGTATTGTTTGAAATGTATTCTTCCTTTAAATTTAATAATAACTTCATCGAAAGATACATTTTCTGTGGGATCATACACTTCTTTAAATGTTCTGTTAAAGTTATCGAAAATTTTTCGTATTTTCCATAATCTGTCGTAAGTTGGAGAATCTCTGCTTTCTTTTAAACTATTATCGGAAAAGTGTAAAAATTTTAAAATCATTAGGAAACGATCGCGAGGCATCATTTCTCTAAAAAATGGAGTTTCCACTAGATAATTAGTTGTCCAATAATCCTGTATGCTATCTTTTTCGATGTGTCCCATCAGTAAAATTAAACCAAGAAATTTTAAAATTTCATTTTTATTGGTTGGTTTCCATGAAGATACATGATTTCTTTTGTCAGATGTTTCTCCATGAAGATTAAGTACATCAAATGCATATCTATTAGTTTCTTCAACCAGAATTGATAAAATTTCATCTGTGAACATCAATTTAAAAAAATCATTTTCAGTTTTGAAATTGCTAGCATCAAATTTCAATCCAACTTTACCAGAAAATGGCAATACGTTTATCGCTTCCGAGCCTTCTACCTCTTTCCATGAGAATAAGCTTTCAACTTTCTCATCAAAATTAGCTGATACATCTAAATCAACCTCATTATTTTCGAAAATACTATTTTCGAATTCATCTTCATACTCCGAATCACTATCATCAAAATTTTCTTCATCTAAATCTTTCATCAAATTCTCAATCTCAATTTGAGTTAGGAATTTTCGGGGCATTCTAAAAAATAGAAGTAACAGCAAGAGAAAAGAAAAATCTGTTGCTCACAGACAACGTAAAGTCATCGAATGAAGTATATTTTTTTTAAAAAAAAGAAGTCGAAACGCGCGCACGTGTTCCAAAACGTCGCCAATGATAAGGAATGCGCAAAATGTTGGCGAAAAATAATCCCACCCAATTATGGACAATAGAAGCAAAGTCATAAAAAGGGTCGGGGAAAATCGTAAAAGGGTGTGCTAGAAAAGGGGGGGGGGAGAACTCTTGCTAGAACCTTGGTACAACGTTCGTACCAGCCCCGATGCGAGTGACAAAAAAATGTCTGGTACGACATGTGTACCGCCGATTTTAAAAGGTTAACAGTCACCATGCCTTCTCCATTCAGATAGATGCTAAATAGAACTTCGGCTGCCACTCAATATCCAAATATATGAATTGACAAATTTGAAAGCAAAATTTCAAAGCCTTTCTCAACAGCTAAGAGCTCTGCGCGAAAAACTGAGCAGTAGTCAGAATTTCTCTTACAGATCCTAATACCATTAATCTTGTTGATGTAAATTCCCGTACCCGCGACAGCGCTTAGAACCAAGCTATCATCAGTATAAATCTGTAACATATCACATTTGCTTTATAAATAGTCCTCAAAGCAAGCTGCTTAAAATACTCTAGATTTTGAGGGCCCTTGTTAGTGTATGAGGATAATTCGGACAAAAAAAGACCTGTTCATAGAACGAAGCAGCGACATTCGTACAACAAGCCAGAGAGACACATATTCTACTTTATTATCCATTCATCCCTCGCTTTCAGCATAACTAAGTGGATTTCTTCTCTTAAGGTGACGATTGTTGTATAAATTGTGCACATAACTAGAAGTTCTGTGCTGGTCACCATAGCTTGGCAAAGTAATTAGCCAATATGTATCTGCTTCGTAGCACGCCATTCTCTCTCTTTCTCTTTCTCATTCTGTACGTGTCAATTTGACTGTGATGAATCACCTCTTGATCCGCCATGAGTGAAACTGGCCTGTTTACCGGAGAATCGGAGAAAGTTTGATGAGACCGTAATTAGGTCCTGAAGGTTCAACCCTATGAAAGGGATCGTGGTTTCGTGGGGGAAATAGATGTCTGGCGTTAATTAATTGGTTTAATGGAGTTCAGAGAGGATGCTAATTGTTAATTCTGATTAAAACTCAGGTGAGAATCTATTGGCTGCTAATAAATTAAGCCGGTTTTATTTTGTTCGGCATCTTAAGGAAAATGCTTTGTGTGAATGAAATATTTTGGACGGGATTGAATCCATTGAAGTAGAATTGAATTATGCAAATATTCTTTATTATTATTTAAATAATTTTAGTATCATTAAATTCAAAATATGTGGATTCGGTCATTAGAGATCCAGTTAGATGTTGAAGAGGATGGGAAGATGAGAATAATAGCAAATGTGGTTTTACAAATTGTAATGGTTAGATTTTAGAAATTTCGGCTTCTTGATAGCATATTAACCTCTCACTAAGAGCTAATAAGAGGACTATTGGAAATGGATGGTGTATATTTTAATAATGGCCAAATTCTTTAAACTTTCATTGCACCATACCTCCGTGCGGACTCTTGAGTTTCGCAGAATTCCAAGTACATCAAACTCATCTTTATGACATTTCTTTAATGACACCAGGACTCGAACCCGCCATTTGAAAAGTAGCCATATTTAAATTGAATTTTTTTTCCTTAACTATAATTCTATCAAGCAAAACATGAAAAATATAAAAAAGGTACTTTTTTTTTTTGCAAATGAAAGAAAAGTTTAAATTATGTTTACAATAAGAAAGAGTAAATTTTAATTGTACAGTAGAACGTCTTTTATCCGAACGTTTGTTATCCGGAGCGTCAACTATCTGAACCAAAGTCCGCGGATACGTTTTCGAACAGTACAATGCTCAACAGTTGTTTCGCGTGAGGCCAAAAGTGACGGGAAAATCCAAGATGAGAGATATTTGCGGAATTTCAGTTGCGTGATTTGGTAAACATCTGTGCGGAATATTAGGTCAGTTTGTTTCCAAGTCAGGGTGTGCATACGTGCTCTTTTGTTGAGTTTTGTCGTTGTAGAAACCTAGATGGCATGCGGAAGACTGTGGATTTCACATGCTAAATGATGACGAGATTGTTACTTCCGTGCAAGAAGAATCCGATTCTGTCGACGATGAAACGGATGAAGACAAAGACAACAACAACGAAAGTAGCAAGGGTGCATTAAATACTGACGCGTTTCCTGCGTTAGACACAGCTATGGAGTGGTACGAACAACAATCAGAGTTCTGTCCTACTCAACTACTGCTGCTCAAGAGAATAAGAGTCCTTACAGCGAAAAAAGGAAGGTGTACAACGGTACAACGAAAAATAAGTGATTATTTTTCACAATAAATGTAAAATCGCGACATTTTGCACCTAATTTGCTTTTTCTTCAAGCACGTTTCCTGCATGTGATGATTTTCAATATTTGTATAGTGTCCAGTTTCATATTCTACATGGATCGCATTCAGTTTTCGGTTAACCGAACAATCGCTTATCCGAACGTTGTCCGGTCCCAATTCATTCGGATAATCGACGCTCTACTGTATGTGTTTGCTAATGCTGGAGATTTGCAGAAGATTGTACTAAGCATGTGTAAGTTTATATCTCTTTACATTTTTATGTAACATATTACGACAAAAATGTTCGTCAGAAGTAACCAATGCTTGTGTACATGAAGTATCTGTTTGGTATTCAAATTTTTTAAGAATAACAATATTTTATTAAGAATAGTAGAGTTTTAAGAAGCTAATTTGAATAAGATTTCTGCCAGAAGAAAGAAGTGATACATTATTTAAAACAAAGGTTACTTGTACAAAAAAATTACCTTCGGTAATCAATATAGTAATTCCAAGAAACAAATTTATACAAACAAATATGTTTTTTACAAATTGTTTCCCCTTTTATCTTTACAATTGTTTAATGAACCAAAAAAATATTTTTTGGCAAAAAAGAAATGTTTTTGAAGGTAAACAAGAAGTTATTTTTGATCTAGTTATTCTTAAATAAATCCTTCGTTTCCGGAACATGAATCATTTGAATATATTGTTACTGGTAAAATAATGTAACTGTGGTCTTAATACTGTAAAAAAACTGCTGTTCAATCAGTATAAAAAAAGGCAAAGTTATTATTTTTGAAAAAAATAACTGTTTGTTCAGCATTGTGACTTGTTACAAATAAAAGTAAATTATTTATTTTAAATTAATGAACATAAAGTTTAAGTCAGTGATACAAGCATGAATTTTTCATGAAATGATGAATAAGCTTAAATTGAGCAAACGAAGTTGGAAAAAATATTCCTTCTTTCATTTTTACATGGAAAGCACAAGAAAACTATTATTAACTTTAGAAAAATCTTTTGGGTTTCCAAAAACATAAAAAAAAAACATTTTTTAAAGAAATCACTAGCCTTAAAAACTAATGTCCAGTTTTCTAAAACAAACTGCTGAATCTTATAAAAAGCCGTTTTCTTTCTATTTCGAGCTATAAATTTAGAGAAACATTTTAGCATGTTTGGAATATTATTTTGGATCTTCTAGAACATTTATTTTGATTTTAGCACAAAGCAGAAAGAAAGCAAAAGAATTTTAAAAATATATTTTCTACTCAAATGCGGACGTTTTTATAAAATCTTGCATATATTTAGATAAAAATAACAAATTATTCTTATAAGTTTATACATTTTTTTAAGCAAATTTTCCTCAAATGAGATAAAAGCGTTTGAACCATTTAAATGTATAATTTTATGATAAAAAAAAGAAAGAGATTTCTCTTTTGTGAAACTTTCTGTTTCTGTGTATTAGATTTCAATTCGCTTAAGGAAAATTTTAAAATGTATAATATACACAGTACTCAATTTTCTCAATTTACTCTTTCTCGACTAACATGAATTCGGAATTAAGCGATTTTCAAATACCGTCGATTCATCCCCCCCCCCATTTACTGAAACTCAGGCGGAATCGTGATAGAATTGGTAATGCGATTGAAGAAGTTGTTAAACTTTCAAGGCAAATAAATTTCAAAGAGATAACTTTATAAACGAAGTTCTCAAACCAATACATAATAAGGAGATTTGATCAATAGTTCGTTTGAAGTCGCAAATAAATTCAACAGAAGGGCGTGCCCGACATTTTTGTTATCCCCTTTCAGTTTTTGAAAATTAAAACATAAATGAATATGATGATCTATATATATACTTTAAGATACTTTTATTAATATCGATTTCAACAAACCTTATGCAGTGCTGGTGTTACATACAAAATTTTATGCATAAAAAACGATTGTAAAAAAAGATTTCTAAAAATATAGCACTCTATTGTTTAATATACACTTTAATCATCGTTCGTAAGAACAGCAATATGTACTGAATGAAATATTTAGTAGATTCTTGTAAAAAAAGCTATCGGAAGTTGTTATATTGCATTAAAAGAATTTGAGTAGTTTTGTATTATCACAACAATCGCCAACATTCAAGATAACTCGCCAAGTTGGCAACCTCAATTTTGCATGAGTCGCATGCGATGAATTGGCAATCATGTTCTTCGTTCCATATAATATTGCCAATAGATTGCGATATTACTTAAGTACCAAAAATAATTGTAACGGATACTTTTTCTTGTACGGGTATTTTAATCTTGTGCGCTATTTATTATTCCACCTTTCGAGCATTAAATAAAGACACAATGAGAAAAAACTAAGTTTTTGCCTCATGGATAGCCATTTCAATGTTTTCTATGAATGAACACATACGAAATCTGTTTGGAATAAATATAAACTCTATAACAAAAAAAATGACGCACTAAGTACGAGTTGTCCTGTAGAGACAAAAATTGGCGGGTAGAAAGATTATGTACAGAATAGATTATTATTAAAATTTTCAAAAAATTGAATGATTTATTTCAGAACAACATAGTTACAAAGTAAATAGGTAAAATTCCCTGGTAGATGCAGTCACCTTCCCATCATATCCTAGACATGCTCGATTGGAGAGAGAGATCTGGCTGGCTAAGTAGGTGTTTGACGAGATGTAAGACAGTTCATAGCAACACGTGCCGTATGAGGTCTGGCATTATCTTGCTGAAAAATAAGGCCAGGGTACTGCAAAAGGAACGGTAAAAAAACAGTTCTCAGAACGTTGTCGACGTACCGCTGTGCAGTAAGTGTGCCTCTAATGACGACCAAATGGGTCCAGATGTCAAAAGAAATGGCACCCTAGGCCATAACTTCTGGTTGAGAGCCTGTGGGACGTGCGATATAGTGAAAGCAGGATCGGCACGCTGCCCTGGACGTCTCCAGACACGTCTTCAATGACGTCAGTTGGACACAGTTGGAAGCAGGATTCACCACTAAACACTATATACCTAGTCAGTATGATTACCGCCTGATCAAGCCAAGTACCACTGTAATCTGGTTCCACAGTGTACAGGCATGAGTGGCAGGTGGCGTAGCATTCCGTACAAGTGTAAATGTCAATCTATCAGCCGTCTATGAATGGTTATGGTGGACAATCGTGAGTGGGTTGTACGTCTGATGGTTGATAATGATTAACCAGGCACTGTGACAGATGATCTGACAATCAATCTGTCCTCCCGAACTTCTGTGGCCCTAAGGCGACCGCTACTATCCATGACGCTGAAATCTGCCACTGTCCACCCATTCTTGCCAGCATCTTCTAATGGCCACATCGCTTCGACCCATATGACGAGGGATTCTACGATTAGCCGAACCTGCCTCTACCAAACTCTGACAGTTACTCGTAATGAGCTCGAATCCGGCGGTGAGCCATTTTTTTAGTGATTGAGAGGTAATCTAAATAGAAATCTAACAGAAATTTTGCAACAGGTTGAGACGCCTGCTGTGTGCGCCGTTCCCCTGCACTGTAGCTCCCTCTATTCATTCATTGGACTCTAAATTTTAATCATTAGCATCTTCGGTACAATCGTCTTTACATACGAAATTTCATTAGAATTGGGCAATTCCTTCTTGGTGCGTCATATTTTTTATTTTTTTTTAGTAGAGTGTATTTAGGTGCATAATTTCAGAAAATAATTTTGCTGTAAAGGAATAATCATCGGTCTAAGAAATATAATTATAAGAAAATAAGGGTAAAAAAAAGGAAGGAAATAATTTTATTTATGCTAAATATTTTAAAAATATACTCATTTAGAATTTGTTAAATTTCATATGTACTAAGATTTCCCAATGATTGTATGTTTTTACTTTCACCTCATATGATATCAAAAGCAAAAATAATTCAACTTTCTCCTTCTGTTAAACTTATTTTACTGTTTTATATTTATCTCAATTTTTTGAAAAAGAAGAAAAAATTGTAAATTTTTACAAGGATTAAGGAGTTTAGGGATTTTTTTTTCAAATCCCTTCTTAGGAAATTCATTTAGAATTTATACCTCAATTCTATTTAATGAACCAAAGTTCTTATTTTTAACCGTGTTAATCTGTATGTGTGTGTCTTCGCGAATTAAAGTCAAAGCAAGAGTTTGCTAAATTATCAGTTAATTTTTTTTCTTCCGAAAATGCATATATTTTAATCAAATCGAACAAAACCTTTTCATTCCACTGAAAAGTGTGTAAAGAAAAGAACGAAAAAAGAGCACTTTGATCACGCCCAATGAACACTGTAATTAAGTTCTGCTTTGAGATATTTCAGCTACTCACTTTAAAATGGGGAATAAATTGAATTTTTAACATTTATTCTCTGAGGAAGAAGATATGAAGTGGAAATTAGACACAAAAAGAATTTTCTAATCTTATTTAATTTAAAGACTTTATTCTTTGCGTTCGTTCATATAGGTAATCTGATTTCAAATAAATTGTATTGTTTTCGACCGTTACCTTAGAAAAAGAATTGGAAGACGTTCTAAGAGTTTATGAAAATTTCTTGAACGGTATTATTTATCATGATTTAAATTTATTAAATTAAGTTATTTAAAAAAGGTATAAAAGGGATTTTCCTGTCTTTTGTTGCTTCAATACATAAAGTAAAATGAACTTTATAAGCAGACTTTTGACATTTATATAAATATATTTATTTAAGGGAAAAAAAGTGCTTCCCAAAAATAAAGCTTTTTAATTAGTTTGTTAAATAGAAATATTTAAAGTTTAAGAATCGTATATTTGTTGTGTGTCATTGATTGTTATATTTCCGAGTTAACGTTGTCTAAAAAAAGATTTAAATTAAATAAACGAAAGAATTTTTTTTAAATTTACGAGTTTATAAACAAGTAAAATATTTCCTATCTTCATTAAAATGTATAACTTTAACAAAAAATCATTTTATTTATATTTTTTCCTACATATTTTTTCTACCCCTTACAATAATTATTTTATATTTTAGGATAATATTGAAAGTTTAGTGTTCATAATAGTATAACTATTAAAAGTTTAGTGTAAATATTAAAAATGAAATGTTAAAAATAACCATTACCATTCATTTATCCCTCTATGCCATTTTAATTGCTATAAAATTAATTTAATTATCTGTAAATTTTTAAGGCAATAATTTATTAATTACTTATTTGGTGCGATAACCCAAGTTTTCATGTAATGCACCTTAAAGAAACAATTATTGTTTAATTATATCTGTAAATAATTAAATAATATTGTTAAAAATAAATATTAAAATAAAAAAATTCTTATTTAGAGCAACGACTTATTTATTGCAAATGGGAGAGTTAAAATTTACAGAAATGTGTATAAATATACATGTATCATATCAAAAAGAAAATATTTGTGAATTTTTTTTGCAAAAATGAAGTGAAATTCGAGTGTAAACAAGCCCTCGAAGCCATAACTTTAAACATATTTCATAGTGAAAAACTATATACTGTTTAATTTGAAACCTTTAAATATTAAATGTCTAAACAAAAACTTAAGTTGTTTATATTTGCTTTAAAGTATATCTTAAAGCGAGTTATATTCAATCTAAAAGTTCAAGAAAGGAAACAAATATAAATATGTGCATGGATAAAGGGCTGTGTAATTTAGGTTAATTTACATTTCTACAATTCACACATTCATCATCATCTTTTTCACCACGGATCTTATTTTCATATCCTTTTCCTTAGGTATAGGCCACACTTACCAGATGGGGATCAATTTTCGTTTTTTTTCCAAATCCATTCTTGACATATTCTAAGATATTTCACGTCTCGAAAGCAATCGATGATGCTTTACTCCCTCTTTTATCCAATAGGAACTGATATGGGATATTTTTCTTCCTTTAGTTGTATTAGGAACCTAAGCCCCTCTTCTACCATATATGTGTAAGAAAAGTGTAAGTATAGAAAGGGAGGGGCCACATGCATTTCCTACAATGTTATAAAATTGCTTAATTTTGTGCATTTCCTTCTAAAATGAAATTTTCATGTTGTTGTTTTGGAAATCTGTGAAACCATAATAATTTAAGCTAATATCTAATAATAATCTGGACAATCAGTCATAAGACTTTTGTATAGGGTTGTATTTAAAATATCAGAAATGAAGATTCAGCGAGAAAATTTTTGATCATTTCCGCTCATCGGCTCATTTTCTAGGATATTTTTCGAGTTAATATTACTTTATTTGATACAAATTAATAAAAAGATTCTTAAATGATGGGAAAAAAATGGTTCACTCTATTGTAATATTTTTGTGTGTTAAGTATTTTGTGTGAAACAAGACCTTCAAGACAAGTTGTTTAAAAATATAATTTTTTTCAATGTAATATCGAAGTTTTCAGATTCTGAAAGTATTCCCATTATGTCCAAAATTTATTTCTAGTCAAATTAAATTTTGCATTGAAAACTTCTAAATTCACCTATGGATCAAAATCATGTCATTTTCAGTTTCATACAAATAATTTTTGGAGAAAATGGGACCTGAAATCTTCCTTCATAACACTGCTTTAATTCATCATGCTAATAATGACAGTAGTAATGATAATAAAATGTTTATAGTTACTACAGACACATTTATTATTTTTTTAGGTTAACAATCCGGTAACTACTCAAAAAGAATTATTCCTATTTGCTATATGAATCTTTCAAAATTGAATAATATTTGGTAAGTTTACATTAGGCAAAGTATTGTTAATTTCCATAATTGTCGCGAAACTTCACCTCGAGCTTTCGCAATTTGAATAATTTTAATTAGTTATTTCTATTTCTCCATTGCAGTTGAGTGGCAACGCACTTTGTATCGCGAGAAAACTTTTTGTTGTGAGTCATTTGTCAGTAAAGCTGCTACTTGTATTCTACGGATTTCTTAAGTTCGTTATTTATGTCTGGTTTTTATTCTTTGAACCTTTTATATGAACTAATAATATAATTTAAATATGATGAATTTTTCGATGAGCTAGATAAAGCAAGGAACTCTCAAAATCCTCTCGGTCCGATGTGAATTGAGGTAAGCCTGACTATTCCATTATTCGAAGTTTAGGTTTAAGACATAATTATTGACAATAATAATTGAATAAAAACTTGAATTTTAAATACATAGTACACTTTTTTTTAAATGAGTAACGTAAATTTATTTTTACTCTAATGCCATTTTTTCCCCATCATTTAAAGTCTGTATATTAGTAATAAACTAAAAAACACATAATTTTTCAATATTTATAAAAAATTGATTTTTTTCTACCACATATATTACAGAAAATTTTGCAAATTTTAAACACTTTTTTTAAATCACAGAAATAAAATGAAATAAAATAATTTGGAACCAAATTTGTTTAACAATAAAAATTAAACTTATAAAAAAGAAATAAAAATTCTGTGGAAATATTAATATGGTTGTCTTCACTGAGTTTTAAAAAAGCTCAGAAACGTACATCGCATCATGCTCATGCTCATTATAAATTAGAAATATTTAATAAATACTTAATAATTTTAAAGCATATTCAATGTGTATAATTTCAAAAACAAAAGTGAAAAGAACATGAAAGCAACAAATTACTAGTTCAATAAAATATTCCTTTGTTTTCCCTGTAAAGTTATAACATATTTAAAATAAATATATAACTACGAGGGTTGCAAATTAAACAGTGTTAATCTGTAAATTAGCAGAAAAGCGGCCATGCTTAAATAGGATATGGGAACGGTACATATGGTGCCACTACTTTATTTACAGCCATCTTATTTTACTATGTTTAGTTTTTAGATATCTCTGAAAAGGGAGTTTGTCCCCTCTCCCTGTAAATTTTGTCTAATATTATTAATATTCCATTTATATTAATGTTTAACAGATATTACGTTTTGATGCACCACAAATATTTCTTTTAATCAATTAATTTCATTCCATGAAGTAAATATGCGTATTACATTACGTAGGCTTTATTATGTGTATATAAGCGTGCGTCTGTGTGTGGTATGTGGTCTAAAATGAAATAAAATTAGTTAATTTCGATGATACACATACATTTATGTTAAATCACAAATTTTTTTTTTGAAACAGAATTGTAATGTTAATAATACATATAAGTTGTTTCTGAAATGTTTGGAAATCCCCCCGCCCCCATTCATGATAGTAGCCCCTTTGTAGATAATGTTGCTGCTCTTCAGTTTCCATTTTTTAAGGATTATTAAATAATAATCATGCCTACTCTAAACATTGTGTTTCTCTTCCCCGTTTCATACATAATTACACTGTCATCTATGTTATATGTTATAATTACACAAGTAATTCGGAGTCCGCTCGTACCATTTGACACTGTTGGCAGCAGAGTAGAATGTCCATAAGGCACCCATTGCTTCGTTTACCCTTGACTGGAAACCACAGGGGTTTGCGCCGCCAATGCTGCGATGAACGGCAGACATGGACAACAGAATGGAACGAAATTGCATTTACTGACGAACCCTGCTTCTACCTGCAACATCACGATGTTCGGATTCGAGTTTGGAGACACCGCCGTGAGAGACTAAAAGACTGTTGCGTTATGCATGGCTACACTGGACCTACACCCAATATCAGGGTTTGTGATTGTATTGGATTTCACTGCCGAACCCCTCTAGTACGCATTGCCGATACACTGAACAGCCAGTGTTACATCTCTGAGGTGTTGGAAGCCATGATCCTGCCATACATACAGCACTTGCCATCAGCCACATTCCAACAGGATAATGCGCAAACACACGTGGCATGCATCGAACAAGAATTCTACTTTCCCCATCCAATTGAATTGTTTCCTTGACTTGCTTGTTTTCTCGATCTATCGCCAATCGAAACGTATAGCCTATGTTTGCACAATGACTGGCTCTGGATACAACTCCCACTGCCACACTAGATCAACTTTGACAATATATGGAAGCCGCATGGACTGTGTACCCAAACCCTCTTTGATTCTATGCCGAGGTATGTGGCCGTGGTTATAGTCTACAATGCTGGGTACACTAACTACTGATTTTGTCATTATCCATACGTCACAAGAGGCTGTAATTTTAATCGCTTGATCTTTGTACAACATGTTATCTGCCAAATAAATTTTGCTATGATATCTCTGACTCTTCTTGTTGTTGCATTTTGTGTGGCCAGCAATGTATTTATTGAAAAAATTTTCCTGTTTTTATATACATGTCTAAATATTTGACTGGCTTACGATAGTTTTTAATATTGTTGTTTGTGTATTAAATTACTTTCCATTAGCAAAGTTTACTTACACTCAAGAGCCAAAACATTATGGCCACCCCTACATTGTGCAATGAAATCACCTGGATGACGTGGAAGGCACGTGATCAGGTGGAAGTGGTATTTAACTGCTGCTGGAGTGTCTGAAGAATCATTCTTTCACTTACTTCTGTGTGTGATGGGAAAGGCTGCGGATCGAAGCGATTTTGATAAAAGGCAGATTGTAATGGCTCAAAGGCTCGGAACAAGTATTTCCGAAACTGCACGACTTATGGGTTGTTCGCGATCTACAGTTGTAAGTACTTATGCAAAGTAGATGAATGACGGTGAAACCAGCAGAAGACAGCATGGTGTTGGACGTCCACACGCTATCAAAGAAAAAGGTCGTCGGAGACTGTCTCGCATGGTGAAGCAAAACCGGGCCAGACAATGGCTCAGCTTACAGCCCAATACAATGCAGGGCCAAGTAGAATAGTATCGGAGCACACTTTTCAGCGGACGCTTTTAGATATGGGGCAACTCAGCAAACGTCCCACTCGTGTGCCTTTTCTGACCAAGCGTCATCGCCAACTGCACCTGCGATGGGTTCGGGAACATCGTGACTGGTCCATGGATCAGTGGGAGAGAGTTGCCTGGTCAGATGAATCACGGTTTGTCATTCATCACGCTGATGGTCGTGTCAGGATACACCGTCTTCCAGGTGAACAGTTGCTCCCTCAATGTACAGTAGATCATACACAAGCCGGTGGTGGCGGTATTATGCTTTGAGGGACGTTCTCTTGGGTGTCTCTGGGAACCGTGGTTGTGGTATAGCAGACCATGAAAGGTACATGGTATCTGAACATCATTGCAGACCAGTTGCACGCTTACATTGACTCTGTCTTTCCAGCTGGAAATAGAATGTCCCAACAGGAAAACGCCCCGTGTCGTAAGGCTAAAATTGTGTTGGAGTGGTTCCAGGAACATGATGCTGAATTCCAATTAATGTCCTGGGCCGCCTAACTCACCGGATCTCATTCCGATAGAACACATTTGGGATGTCATGGGGCGGCAGCTGAGAGTTCAAAGACCACTAATTCACAATATCTCGGATTTGCGTGGCCGTTGCTTAAACATCTGGTGCAATCTGTCTCCAGCCATCTACCAAGTACTTGTGGCATCCATGTCAAGGCAGGTTGAAGCTGTGTTGCGCGCCAAAGTTGGGCCAACTTGTTATTGACAGGTGGTCATAATGTTTTTACTCTTGAAGGTTAATGTGTTTTGAGAAAAGGCTTTAATGTTCAATCAAAAATTAAATTATAAATTGCATTTTATCTGAATTTTAACACTTTTTATTTAAAAGTTTGTTTTATTTTTGTCTCAAATAAAAATGCTCCTGTAGAAAAAAAGAAGAAAAAAAAGGTAACTGCCTAGGTTTAAGGCGTTTGAGATTAAAATAGATAAATATCTTTTTTCTCAAAAAATCGTTAAGCATTCTATTTGATTTTATATGATTGCATTTATTTGAAATTCATAAAGAAGACTGGATTTCTTAGAAGGAAATAGAAGATTTATAAATGTTCTTTAATAAATTGAAATTGGATTTGAATTATTTATTATATAAGATTGAAAATGTTGTTCAATTTACTTAAATAAATATGAATACTAAAGTATAAAATAAATATATTTCACAGAATGAATTTATAAACGCTTGTGATTATACACTAACTTTTACAATTACTTTTGAGAAATTTTGAAGACAATAAATATCTTTTAATAAAAATTTGATACCTTCAGATTTTTTTTATCCAGAAAAGTACTATTATTACTCTGCTTGAGAAAATGCACTTTTAAGAATACTCTTTAATATTTTTTTTTGTCCTCCATACTAGTTTAAGTAATACTAGTTTTTTTTATGTAAAGTAATAAATATTACATTTGTTCTCTTAAGCAACACTTTTATCATAAGTAACATATAGTAAAATTTTAAAGATTATACTTGGTGATTTCTCCAAGGTATTTTTTTTTGTGAAGGTAGAAGTGTTATTATAGATTCATCTTCAAAACTGTTGCGCAATATAAAAGAACGATATGTCATTCGATTATATTAATTAAAATATCAGGAGATAATTTGATAGCGATCCTAGAAAAAGGAAAATCTGATAAACATCACTTAAATATTGTTACGGGGTGGTTTAGTGGTCATGGTCACGAACTCAAGGCCGATGTGTCATGAGTTCAATTCATAGTGCCATGACCTGCCATGATGAAAAACTCATACACGTTAAAACTCTCAAGGCTCATCGTCATTCCGTTGGTATGGTGGATAGTTTTCAGTGGAAATTTCCATCTCAAGTATCGTCCTTTTTACTTGAGAATGGTTCAAAAATATGAGGGCCATCACCAATAGACCTCGTGTTACTTAATGGTGTGGCTTTCAAAAATACTCTCACTCACTTAGATAATATTACATGAAGGGTGGAAACAGATGAGGGTTTTCGAACTTTGAAATATACTTAACTTCTCTGTGGCAAAACAGCGCATGAGGGATAAGGCCTACTATGCCCACATCAGTATGGATGTCATTGGGCCCTGAGGTGCATGAGCAGATGTTGCAATCAGGTGATAAGTCTGAAGCGAAACCCTCAGCATTTAGTTCCCAAGCGAGCTTCGTGGTAATTTATTGACTCACTGAAGTTGAAATAAACTAGAGGGAAAAAATTCGTAAAATAACTTACTCATTATTTATTTAGTTGCTAAAATTCCTGTAACGTCATAGTCTTATGATAACTGAAAGTATGTGTTCCCCGTTAATCTATTTCAAAGTTCATGGGACGTTGTAGTCACTTAAGAAATGCAATAACGTGTTTTTAGCCAATCAGCTCATGTGTTTCGTGTCGCCAACTTTTGTCCATCAAAGAATTTTATTTTAAATCTAAAACTTGGTGAACGATAATAACGTACATATGTCAACAAAATGCATTGAGTTTAAAAATACTATAAGATTTATTTTTTTTTAAATTTTGAAAATTTTATTGAAGAATCTTAACATTTGAACATTTTTATCATCTTTATCCAGTTATCAAATTTGAAAGTTCTGGAAAACCAATTGATGTTGAAAAAGACACAATAAATACATTAGTTGATGCAAGACGGTAAATAATAAATTTATCAAATTCAAATGTTCATGGCCACTAAAAGGCCTAGGTGTCACCTGAAACTTCGACATAAGAGTTTATCATGTTCTCAAGAAAAGAAATTTGTATCGTTGTGTTAACGCTTGTGTTTTGCTTCTCAAAAGGGAAACAAAAGATCAGTTTTTCAAGCGTATCATCACTAGGTGCGATAAATGGGTTACTATAATATTTAGAATTTAAGAGATAATGCAGTAAAAAAAATGAACCGGCTCAAAGCATTTCGAAAGCCAATATTCATAAAAAAAAGGTGATGCTTTCTGTTAGGTGGGATTTCAAAATAATCGATTTTTTAACTTTTATCGGACAACACAACAATCACTGTCATATGCTAGACCAATTGAATGATTAACTTAAGCAAAAAAAGGCATATTTGATCAACAAGAATTGTGTAATGTTCCATGAAGATAATGCGAGACCTCAAACAAGTTTTGTAACTCGCGAAAAGTTTTTACAGCTTTAAGGGGGTATACAGATACCCTCAACACCACATTCTCCAGATCTGACACCTTTTATTTATCGTTTGTTCCAGTGTCTACAAAATGTTTTAGATGGTAAAATATTTATTTCAAATGAGAAGGTCAAAAAGCAACTTGATCAGTTTTTTGCCAGTGAAAAACAAAGATTTATAAATATGGAATTAAGATACTGCCAAATGGACCTACCTGAATGGACATTTTATAAATTAATATTTATTCACTATATGAAAACTGAGTTTCGTTTTCACACACACAAGACACCCACCCTCCAAAAAAAACCCCGAAATTACTTTCCGAACAACCCTATATAAGTCTAATGTCAGTGTTTTGAATTGAATGGAGGACGCATTTTTACGTTTATCCTGCCATCATCTTAAAATAAGCCCATTGATTGGTTATACTTTGCATTGTATAAAGTAGAAAAAGAAAAAGACTTAATTTAAAAATTCAGAAATGTATTTTATAATAAAAGTTTAAAAATAATAAATGTATTTCAAGCAGTTTTGTACACAAATCTACTATTCAATATAAACTATTAATCAATAACGCGTTTTCTACTTTGCGTGAATTAAAATGGTATTACTTAAAAATATAATAATGAAAACAGATTGAAGTAACAATATTTTCTATGAAATATATCTACATACATAACGTCGACCTCGTAAAATGAGCAAATGTTTTCAACCATATAGAATTTTTAAGAAGTTTTATCTATAAACAAAGCCCTTGTTTTCCATTTACAACGTACAATCTTACTCTGAGGGATTTTCTGGAGTTATTCCGCCTACGGAATAAAAAGTAGTTTTCTTAAAGCCCTATAATTACAAAAGTTTTGAAAGGACTTGAGCTTAACTAAATCTATGATTTTTCGAGTTTTTGAATGAAAGGAAAAAATTTAGAATAAACCTAAGGCAAACAAAATTAATCTCGTTCTTCAACCTGATTGATATTATTTTAAATTCCATCTATTTACCACTCATATAAAATTTTGATGTATGACCGAGACAAATTTCATTGTACAGCTCGGCTCTTCGAAATTACATATAGTTTTCTCTAAAGATGTGATCAGAGTTTTATAAATCTGAAATACATGTATATAGTGGTTTTAGTTTTTCGTACAAACCATGAAACTATTTTTTTAATGTAATTATTTATGCTTCTTGTTTTCTGTCTTTTTTTTTTTGTCTTTATGGTGCATTTGTTTTGTTTATTTTTATTATTTCTTTTGTATTTGTAAAAAAGTTGGAATTGTTTAAAATGTAAACTTTGATTTGATTTTTTTTTACAATAAAAACTGGATGTGAGGGTGGTTGTCTCCCGAGGGATCGGTTGTAGCTCTAAACCCTCTTCGGGTGAGCTCGGTTCCTCTGGGCATTCATCATCATCATCGTACAAACCATGATCATTTCTGCGGTAAAAACTCTTTAGTTTCACTAGGCTTAGACTCACTGAATATGTACATACATAAGCAATTCTAAGCAAATTGGTGAAGTTTAACAATTTTTTTAAAGATAATAGAAGCTATATTTGTTCTGTATGGATGCATGTATAGTCATGCAGACTGTAAATAATTTTCTGCTTATGAATGATTACTATACAGCCGCAAATTTTCCTTCTTTGTATAGTGGCTGCACATCCAATACTCAACATTTTTAATTCTCTTTTTTTGAAAAGAAAATGAAGCAAATAAACTCTAATTTTTTATGTAAAATGCATAGGTTTGAACAACATGGACAAACTGCTACATATTTCCATGTTTCATAAAAAAGAGAGCACGATGTTTTAAACATTTCTTTCGAAAATATAATTATAATAAGCTGATTTTAAAAAAAAAAATCCTCTAACTGCTGAAAAAGAAGTACTTCAAAAACATGAAATTTTGGAAATTTAAACTATTTATCATTTTATAATAAGGTTTGTCAGAATGATAGCTTATATTAAAGCAAAATTCGGCACATTTTTAAAGTCCAAATTTGCCAAAATTCGATAGGTGTGAAGTACATTTGTTAATAACAGAAAGCTAACAGTATCATTGAAATCGGATGTTCTATTCAGAATATAGAACAATAAGAACAAAAACAAGTAATATTAAAACAAATTAAGTCAACTCCTACTTGGAATGAATGAATAAAAAGTATTTTATTAACGATTGAAAATTCGAAACAATATATAGGGAGAGAGTGAAGTAGTAGTAGAAATTGGAAAAAAGATCGGGATTTGTCTGCATTGTTGTAGGAATGCACATCCGGCTTAGCTGGTTTGGATGAAAAACCGGTTTCCGGCTCCAACTTTTATCATTGTTTCAACAGTTACATTGTTACAGCATTGGAGATGAATCTAAGTTGGCGTCGAAAAGCGGTAATTAATTAATTAATTTTGGGAAAAATTGTATTATCATCAAGTGTCATCAACTACAAGCTTAAGAAAATTTATTTGAACTTGATTGGATGAATAGAAAGTATTTCATTTACTATTGAAAATTTGAACAAGATATATATATACATATATAATGGAAGAGAGTAAGCTAATAGTAGGAATTGAAAAATAAATTGTGTGTAAGCCCACTCCTTGATGTAATTTGTGTGTGTGTGTGTGTGTTATCCCTCTGGACATTATTTCTTAGAATTACTAGATGTCCTTCGGTGGATTTGTTTGTAAAACTTGTTCTAACTAATGTATCAGAATGGGGAATTAAAGAATTGTCAGATGCATTTGCTCTTCAGAAACAAAACAAAAAATGAGGAAAGTTCTGGCTATCGCACTGACAAGGAGAAGTTTGCATATGCTCAAAGATAAGTAGTTGAAAAGCGTGCCATGTTAAGCAGTGCATTGCCTTCTTGAAATATAATTCCAAGGATACATGGAACGAAGGGCAACACTACGGGGTATAAAATTTTATCCACATACCGCTGTGCTGTTTGAATATCATGAATTGCAGTCAAAATGATCCGGCTATCAAATTAATGGTTATCCTAATATACGAGTTCCATTCGATGGATTTTTTGGTGAATGGTAGTCAGATGAGTATTCTGTCGCCGTCCTGAATATGTTGAATGAATCTTCGCTAATCACTTGAATTCAGTTTGAAGTGAGACTCATCGTTACAAACAGTTCTTCTCCAATCCATGGGATTCTAGATCGAATGTCCATTTCCCCTGAAGCAACGTCAAAAGTGTGAAAGCTGTGTACAATGGTAAAGGGCAGATAATACAACGATATTTTTGACCTCAACCAGCGTTTGATGTCTTTCTATAAATGGTCTTTGTTATCAGTGGAGCCTCTGAGTATTTATAAGAACTCGTGAAATGCTGCCATCTCCTACTTGGGAAGCACTCATCGTCGTTCTTGGTCGACTACTGTCTTCTTGATTATCTGTAACGCCATGGTCCGCCGTTCCTGCCACTATCATTGACTGGTAGCATGGTATCGACCCAATCGTCAGGCTATCCGATTATTTGACCCTTCCTTTAATCCAATTTCGTATCCTTAATCCATTGGAGATATATACTCACACTGTTTGCAAATAAATCTATCTACAATTAATCGGTACATTCCAAGTAAATCAATGTACCCCCCCCCCCATTTGCATGAAAGCTCTGCCTTAATATTGGAATGCCCTCTCTTTTGAATCTCCAGCTACTCAACCAATGACACCAAAGTTTAAAAATATGCATATTCTGTAGAAAGGAATATGCATACACAATTATTCCTAATCGGATAAATGGAGTTTCATTTGTATGGTATAGAATATATTTTAGTTGCTTACTATTAACTATATACGTAGATTTCTCCACGAACAACCAAGAATATATGTTCGTGTGACAGATGACTGTTTTTTTTTAATTAATGAAAAGTCTGGTTACCAATGCTTGTGATAAATAAATTTTATCAGGTACTTATCTTAGGTACGTAATAGAATGAAGAATTTCAGAACTCTAAATTTCTTGTATCTTTCTTGATTATCATATAAATTCTTTTTCCATGAAACTCTATACTTGTAAAATTTTTCAAAGACGTTTCATAAAATTCGTGTTTAGACATTATTAATATCAGACATACGAATAAATAGTGTTTTGCAGAAAGTAAGAATGGATTTCTTTGAATTGAAAATCCAATAAAAATCTCAGTTTTCTTGATTTTAGAAACATTTGATCATTTTAAACTTTTCCAGTTTATATGCAAATGAAAAACGTATCGGTTTTATTTCAGGCAAAAATAAATGTTTTGGAAGGTTTCCAAAGCAACTAGTTATTTACTAGCGTATCTATTTTGAAATATCTATGTAATTCTTATGTATAATTTAAACATTTAAAAAAAATTCAAATTTGGCAAAGTTTTGTTATAAAGGCAAATTAAAGGACAGTCAACAGAAATGAAACTAAAAAAAATAGTTCTATTTTCATTAATTATATTATATATATATATATATATAAATTACTGGCATACACACATTATTTTGTAAAGAAAATTGTAAAAGAAGTACCTTTTTCTTTTATACACTGAAGTGCAAGCAGCATGCAGATGAACAACTAAAGACTAATTGCTAATTGCTACTCAATTAATTTCTAAGTTTGCTCCATAGGCGAGAAAACCCCAATGTTATGAAATCTGGCAACCATGACGGTCATAGAACCAGACCCACATGTCTTATCCATCAACCGGAGAATGCCACATCCAGCCAATCCAGTACGGAAGCACATAAATTCACCGGAATCAGATCATAGACTAACATACATTATCATTCATTCATCACCATGCAACATCGTTTGCCGTATTTATCTCGTAAACTTTAGATCTCGAAGGTACAATTCTCTGGGAATTCTGCATGTAATTCTAATGAGGAATCCGGTTGTACAAAGTTTTGGTGCTATTTTTGGGACTCTCTGTATTCATATACATTAGTATGTTTTGATACTTTTTAATTTAAATTTGCTTCATTGTATATCATGCTAGGTTTATTTGGCATTTGTCCGTTATAAACAATAAAAATGCTGTACTTCAGAAGTTATTTTTAAAAATTATATTGATCATATTTTAGTTTGTGCACTTTATAAGTGTAGTAGAAGTTTTATATTCTACTCCTCAAACTGCATTTGAAACAAAAGCTCATGAAAATTTTTAATTAAATGTGTGAACATGATTTTTGTTAATTTTATCGAGGTACGTCATTAGCAATATAATTAATAGGAAAAAAATAAAGTTCATATGAGATTCTTAATATAATTTGTGTTCTGTTTCTTAAGACCTGTTATGTGGGTATAAATTGTTTGTAAAAAAAAAAAAAAATCTGAAAAATGATCCTTACATTTTGTATAGTGATAAAATGAATTATGCCTTATTTTGTGAATGGAATAATAATTTTGCATTTTAAAAAGAAAATTATTTCAAAAATTTCTTACAGAATAATCATCAGTGGAGTATCATGCATAAGCTTGAATAAGTGTGGGTCCTACGATATTTATCGCAATAATGATGGTTTTAAAAATGCACAAGAACAAAATAAAAAAGTTGTGGTAAAATATTTCTTAGGGACTAAAAAGGGTTAAATTAATGGTGGCAAAATACAATCTATGTATTAAATTAAAAAGCATATAGCTTAATATCTAGAATAAAAGGCTATACACAGAAGAGCCAAAATATTATGACCACCCCTACACTTTGCAATGAACTACACTTTCCCCTACACTTTGCCCTGGATGACGTGCAAGGAACGTAATCAGGTGGAAGTGGTATTTAACTGCTGCTGGAGAGTCTGAAGAATCATTCTTTCACTTACTGCTGTGTGTGATGGAAAGGCTGTGGATCTAAGAGACTTTGATAAAGGGCAGATTGCAATGGCTCGAGGGCTGAGAACAAGTATTTCCGAAACTTCACGATTCGGGGGTTGTTCGCGATCTACAGTTGTTAGTACTTATGCAAAGTGGATGAATGACGGTGAAACCAGGAGTAGACGACGTGGTGTTGGACGTCCACACGCTATCAAAGAAAAATGCCGTAGGCGACTGTCTCGCATAGTGAAGCGAAACCGGAGCTAGACAGTGGCTCAGCTGACAGCCCAATACAATGTCAGGTAGAATAGTATCGCTGTACACTGTTCAGCGGACATTGTTGGATATGGGGCTACGCAGCAAACGTCACATTCGTGTGCCTTTGCTGATCAAGCGTCATCGTCAACTGCCCCGGGTCCGGAAACATCGCGACAGGTCCATGGATTAGTGGGAGAGAATCACTGCCTGGTCAGATGAATCACTGTTTGGTATTCATCACGCCAATTGCCGTATCAGGATACGCCGTCTTCCAGGCGAACAGTTGCTCTCTCAATGTACAGAAGGTCATACACAGGTCGGTGGTGGCCGTATTATGCTTTGGGGACGTTCTCTTGTGCGTCTATGGGACCCGGGGTTCTAGTAGAGCAGACCATGGATGCTACAGGGTATCTGAACATCATTGCGGACCACTTGCACCCTTACATGACCTCTGTTTTTCCAGTTGGAAATGGAATGTTCCAACAGGACAACGCCCCGTGTCACAAGGCTAAAATTGTGTTGGAGTGGTTCCATGAACATGATGCTGAATTCCAGTTAATGTCCTGGCTGCCTAACTCACCGGATCTCAATCCGATAGAACACATTTGGGATAACATGAAACTGCAGCTCAGAGTTCAAGGACCGCCAATTCGCAATATCTTGGATTTCCGTGACCGTTGCTTAAACATCTGGTACAATCTGTCCCCGGCCATCTACTAAGGACTTGTGGCATCCATGCCAAGGCGGGTTGAAGCTGTGTTGCGCGCCCAATTTGGACCAACTCGTTATTGACAGGTGATCATAATTTTTTGGCTCTTGAGTAAGTATTGATTGTGTTATTATTGTGTTAATTAAACAAATATCCACTTCTAAAACTGTTGCATACCAATAACGGAAGTTCAATACTTTATTTATATATAAAGATGTGAATAATTCAAAAATAAGCATCATTTTTGGATATTTTTTCTACGCGTTCTTAAACATGAACTAATGCTGGATATGGTTTTTTTCTAAGAGATTCTAAATTATGTAAATATAATTTTATTTTGTCAATATGTTTGTTTCTAATAAGACCGATGGTCATAAGATGGCAAAAACTACATACAAAGACGATTGAAAGGTCTGTCCTGTTTAACATAAAATGGAAATTAATCTTGATGTATCTAGGGGTGATGCTATAAAATTCATTTAGAATTAAAATTTAATCATATCTTCAATTATAATGCTTTTGTTCATTATATTTTAAAAGTTTATTACATGTTTACCTTTGATTGTTGAAATAGAAGTTTGCTTTTTACTTTCAAAGTTGTACATAATAATTCTAGAACACAATACTACAGTAATTTACAAGTATGCTACTGATTCTAATTAATCATGGAAATAAGTTTCATTTACATAGTGCCTATTCTGAGACACGGGCTGAAATTGCGATGCTTTTATAAATCGTGCTGCTAAGTATATGGGTTTAATGTAAAGGACTTGAAGTTCTTACGTGGTATAGTGATAAGATGAGACTTTGTTGACAACTTCATCATTTCCTACGTCATGTAGGAGGGACCTGAAGCACGCCAGCATTTTTCAAAAATTACTTTAAAGTCTCATCCACCGACATAATAAATGAATGAATTTTAATGAAGATAAGAGTAAATATACCTATGTTTATGTAAAACATTTCACAATCAATCCACTTTTTTTTACCCTTTCAGTGATTCGTCGGAGGGAGGAAATAATATCTTGTGCATTAAGAAAACATGTTTTTTATATAAAATATGAATCCAGAACTTTTAATTTATTGCATTAAAAATGCGTTTCCCGACGCTATATTTTTGAAAAACTTACAATAATATTTTGTGCAATCGTGGATAAAAGTTTTAATGTTTATATAACATTATCTCAATTTGATAGTTTATTTTTACAACAACGTTAATATATCATTGCATTTTTGTTTTGAATTTTATTCTATAAGAATAAAATTTATAGAGAGATGTGTAACAAAATATTTTCGATTACAGTAAGAAAAAATTAGCTATCTGAGTAAAATAGTTTTAAGAGTATTTAAAATTTGAAACATTTAAAACAAGAATTCATTAGAGAAAAATTTGAGATTCATAACAATTGTAGTTAAATACACTATTTAAAAATTTTCCTTTAAATTTATATTTTGTCTTACATTTTATCAGGAATAAACTAAGACATAAAATCAAGTTATTCACAAAAATAAACGGGATAAGCTTTCTTCAACATCAAGTAAATAAATATGTTTTTGAAATATTATATGTTATAAACATGATATATTTTATTATAAAAACAAATTAATTGTTAAAATATAAACATTTGTTTTTCCTATATTGTTTATTGCAAAGAAAGTAAACCTGATTGTACGAATTTTTTTTTTATTCATATGAATGTTTAGTTAAAAACATAACATCTATGTTTGTAAAATGCATTTTCTAATTAACTTTATATTCTAAGCAATTAATTATGTTTTCCGTTAAGGAAATTTTAATTGATTTTGATATATTTTTTTCATACTTGCAATGACTTATTTAATCCTCGAAAACGTTACAAGCATTCAATGAGATTATTGTTAATTTTTAGAAAAGAACAAAAAAAAAGATACTACAGAAGTTTACAAGTTTTGAAAAAAACACTTTTATATAATTATATAAAAGTGAATAAATGTTTCGTAATTAAATTATTAACACTAGAATAATGTTGTAAATAGTTATTAGTCATACAAACGGAAATATTTTTTGTAAACGTTACAGTATTGGAAAACTGCCACACATGCATTTTCTGTTATGATATATAATTATTTTTTTAGCTTGTTAACGCATTATTTTAATAAAAACATTATTAAGATCTTTATTAAAATCGTAAGCATATATTGTAAACATTTGAAACAAATAAATAAAAAGGAATTTGAATAATATGATGTATTCATAAGAAAATTATTCATATGCATCGATTGATCGTCGCATTATTAACCTTTTTGAGAAGTCACACTGATCAATGGAAAACATTGTAGAGACGGATGTGTCACTGGATCCTCCCCAAATTTCACCAGCAGCTGAATATGTACCAATGAATCGCGTTTCGCACTGACTCTACATGATTGCCGTCCCCACAAAACAGTGCATTGAAAGGTTTGCTGTCCGATAAGGGTGTTTGAGACCTGCGCATATATGACACATCCATTGTGAAAGGGTTATTGTAACATTTCAACGCTACACAGGGAAATACTGACATCAAATCTCGCAATTTTGAACACCGAAAAAATGACGAGGACAGTTCGTAAATATACCTTAATTGTCCAAATTTCCAAAGTGCAACAACGATAGGACTATGAGCCTCAACTGACTCAAATAAAATAACCTTCTTTGCGAAGCGAATCTTTAGCGACACGAAGACTGAAACCCTTGACCTGATTGAAATAAGGCAAGGAATGATTTCGCAATCATGATATCTGGGCTACCGCAAACACCAGCTCCTTTAAAAAATGCTTTGAAAGCATGTGAAACGTATCGAGATATAAGTAAACAAGATTTATTTTTGGGCAAGAAGTCAATAGTTTTGAAATCTTTTGAACTTTCGATGGAAATGGAATATTCTATTTTATTTAGAAGCAGCAAAGTGGATAGTAGGGAGAGGCCAGAGCCAATACTTTGATTCGAAAGTGCTCTCTTATATGCAGATTGAATCACTTCAGATAGGGTATTCGAACGTTACGATTTTGCCTTTTCAATAGTTTAGAAGGAGTCAGATATCAGATTTTTCATAGAAATATTTCTAGTCTCTGAAAGAATACATTCAATATTTTCTGCTTTAAAAAAAGGATAAATTTCGAAATACCAAGTATTTTCCCAAGGTATTTTTATTTGCGAAAATCGAGACAGTTAAATTCCTTTCTAGGATATAAAATTATCTTTCTTTTCTTCTTCTTCTTTTTTTTGTTTTTTTTTGTTCTGCTAATGCAATAACTATTGTAAGTATGCAATATATATTGCAGCTCGGAAAGTAAAAGTGAAAGCCTTTAAAATAATCAGTAAATAAAATGTAAATTTTTGTATTACATTTTTATTCATTTAGTTTTCTAGTCGATACTACTCTCTGAAGCATTTTGAATAAACATAATGTATTAAAATATAAATAATTCTTTTTTTTCTTTTAAACAAAGATTTTGAGAGTACAAATTATGGAAATTTATATTTCTCGTATATTTAAGGATCGTAAGTATTCGAATTTATTCATTCGATATTTTGTTAGATACATGTCAAACATGAATAAGTATATCATTTAATAGTATATGTGTGTATATCGTTGGTCTGATTATCAAAACGCGTAACTCCACAAAACATTGAAATAAGAATTTAAATGCCATCTATTGGAAAATTTTGAAGCCTATCCATTGGACTACTTCGTATGTCCTTCAAAAACATATTGCTAACTTGTTATGAGTATTTGCATTGAAATAGTTCCTGTGTATAGCACAGTAAAAATAAACAGCTTTTACTTGCTCCTGTACAGTTTACCCAGAAAGAGTTACACATTCCGATAATATTAGGCCAACTGGGTATATTACTCTAAAGATCAGGATTCGGAGATTTTATGCAATTATTTTGAAGGAGCAAGAAGTTCTTTAAGAGTGATGAAAAATTATTGTGGAAAAAAAACTGCAGAAATTTAGGATAGAGCAGCGAAATTCACAAAACCAATCCCAGAAGATCTGGACACCTTCTACAGCCCAGACATAACTATCAGTTTCTAGATATATGAGGTTGGATTCAAAAATTATCCAATTGGGCCTGTAACATGAAAAAATGTTGCAGTAGAGCGACTATGATAACATTTCTGTGTCACTGCATTCTTCCCCTTTTCTAAATTCGTTTGTCCCAAATTACGTGGTCGGTGGCTTGCTACTACGTCATATTATGTAGGTGGAAGAATTTAGCAGCCAGCGATTGAAGGAAATTGCGTTTGTTGAGTAGAAAGCAATATAAAATTTTGTGTTGGGGCTTGGAAAAGAGTGGTACGAAGACTTCTGAAATATAGAAGCATGTTTAAGGCAGGGATACATTATTGCTAACGCAAGATCTTGAGTGGCACCGACGTTTCAAAGAAGGCAGGAAAAGCGCCAAAGATGGCGAACGCTCTGGACGTCCATAGACTTCCCGCACCGCTGAAAACATTGAAAATTTTCTGCGGTGGTAAGTAAGAACAAGCTGCAAACAATGACGGGGTGAAAATGAAAAAAAAAACTGTTTTTCCACATCCTTCTTACTCCCCGGATTTTTCTCCCTGAAAATTCAGAATATTTCTTGAGCTGGCACGTCACTTTCAGGGGCGTCAATTTCAATCTGAAGTTAAAAGTGCATCGCACGATGAATTAAAGGACATGGCTAAAAATGAATTCCAGAAATGTTTTGATGAAGTTTACAAGCTATGGCAAAAGTGTGCTGTTGCGCAAGGGAAGAAAGAAGGATGTGCTTTCTTAACTTACCTCGTGATATTTATTAAGTTACAGACCTAGTCTGGGAACTTTTGAACCTTCTACTTATAAATATGTAATGATAAAGATTATATATTTATATATATATTCTAAGATTTACCTGTCAGCAGTGTGGCGGATTCAGAGTAAGCAGGGTATGTATCCTTATCCTCTGCAATGGATGCAGATTCTGCAGTCTAACGATTATCAAAGCATTTAGAATTAGTACAATTGTTCATGCAGAAACACGTCGTGGGTTCAAGTATTTCAGCTTCTGCACTTTTTGCAGATGAAGCGCCATTTAGTCGTGAATGTGTCTTCAATGCACACAATTATTCACATGTGTGGGCTTACAACAACGCGCAAGCTACGTTAAGTTACACTTAGCAACATCGTTTTGCCATAAATGTGTGGGCTGAAATCACTGTTGACTGTTTTTTTTTGGAGTTTACTTGGTAACACCTAGATTGGCCGGCCTTAAATACCTAATCTTTCTTAATACCATATTACCGACTTTCTTGAGCAAACCAGCCTAGTATAAAGTGGTTATATAGATGATACTGCGACAATTCTTCCACCAGTGAGTCGGCGGATTGGTGAACGAACGATGTAGTTGTTATGGCGAGCGTGTGAGTTGGTGCTGTTGATTAGAGGAGTTGCGTCAAGTGAGTCTGAAGACTTTGTTTGCTGCATCAAATGAGTCTGTCGAGTTTGTTTTGCTGCATCAAGTGAGTCGGACGAGTTCTTGGGTGCTCGTTTTGAGGGTAGATGGCACCATGACAATTCAGAAGGTTACACTTTTTCTTAGTTCAGCCAGGGTTACCAATGATGTGGCGCGCATTTCTGGAGGACAGAACCTGGGACCCTCGGTTCCGTAAGCACGTAACATACAACTAGACCAAAATGATCACTGGTCCGGAGGCTGTTACTGGCTTATATAGATGATACCGCAACAAATATAACGCATGAATAGAACTTGGAAATATTAAAAAAAGATAAGAACCTTAACAACCTCTGAGTGGAACTGTTATGATGTAGAAAAGTTTGAAGGATTTTAATAGCTATGGCCCTTTATTTCTTAATGCAAATTGTTAAAAAATATCTAGGAACGGAGTGATTGATCAAGTTCGGGAACTAGTAATAGACATTTTTTTTCTATTGAACCTTTGGTTCAGGCGCTGATAACAGTAAAGATCAATCTTATATAGTGGTTATAAAGGAGTGACATGCACATGTTTAATCTATCGTAACATATACTTTTCGTGTTGGTTCTTGTGCCAACTCAGGTGCCATATATATCACTTGACCGTGGTTTAAAATTACAATACCTGTTGCCAATAATCCGCATACTACACAAAAGTGGTGCATTAATAAAAAATCAAAGAAAATCAATCACGTTAAATAACTCACCGTCGTCATGGTGGTATAGTTTGTAAATTTATACAGTGGTGTTCCAGTTCTGATGATGTACTCGTTACCTGAGCATGACTTGAAATTATGAGGTCAATCAAAGATAGCCATGGTTAAGTTTCCGTATACGACATTAATATGCAATCAATTGATGAAGAACAACTAAAAAATCACCCAATTTGCGACAACATTTTTCTTTATTAACCCTCTCAGGATCCTGATCACATATATATGATCACGCTTTGTGAATTTTAAAAAGTGAAAAAAAGTGGTGAATTTTAAAGAAAATATTTTTAATTTAATAAAAAAAAGTTCTTTTTTCACTCTTTTCGCTATAATTATTAAAACAATATATATAGACGCAAAACTTACAAATTACTAACAGGCAAATCCCCAAACGATAAATTTATTCTCACATAAACTTGTTTATATAAGGCTTATCAGGGAAATTCCTCCGGCCCATGCGTGCGTATACTCTCGGAACGTTCGGGCCAGGGGAAACGTTTCTTTCTCTTTCGCCAGCCCTGTAGGGGGGGGGGTGTTAAGGCTCTTAATTAATGTGTTGTGATTTTTGTTAAGACCATCTGAAAGACGTTTTCTGACCAAGGCCCACGGAATTCATCACGTCAAAGGGATAGTTGCACGTCTACGTTAACCGTAGCTTTGAGAACCATACAAGTAACAAGAACGATTTAGCTTGGTTCCACCTCAATTTTGAGGGAGAATACTCTGGAGATGGTCAAGGGTCTTCCATCTCTCTTCCCTTCTACCAACCTCACAAGAGAAGTTGAGTGCCCCAATGCCGCACAGGCACTTTCCATCAAATCACATCCATGCCATATCCGGGTTTCGATCCTAGACCCAACGCCACAGCTGTTAGCGTCATTAACCACTATCCGGATGGAAGGCCCTTTTCATCAATGTTTTAAGCTAACTGATATAAGATTACTGTTAGGATTTGAAATTATAAAGGATTATTATATCAAGACTTTTGTTTTGGTGTTTGACAGTTTTACCATGAATACTATTTGATGTTAGGCAAAGTTCTGTCACGCCTTTTTTTTCTGAAGAAAAAATTAAATTTGCTTAAACATTTTATTTACGTATTTATTAATGAAATGTACTTCATTCTATATAACTTTTTTATCTAGATTATAATATCCTTTGCTAGTTACAACTATCTAGCAGCTTACTTAACCCCCTCGAAAACTAATCCTCTGTTTTGGAGACACAAAATGTTTCCATTGTCATTTGGGCACTTTCATAATTTATATATTTATTTCCATCAAGAAAATTTTGCAGTAACCTGAACAGATAATAGTCAGAAAGTGCAATATCAGGAGTATATGCTGGTTGAGGTAAAGTTTTCCAACCCAACTTTGCAATTTTTTGAGCAGTGTTTCTTGCTAGTAGTCTAGCATTGTTGTGGTGAAGAATCACACCCATTCTGTTGGCTAAAGATGGACATTTCTATGAATTTCTTTATTCAAAGCATCAAGCTGCGAACAGTAATAGCCGTTACGTTTTATTTCAGTGACTCATAGTGCACTATACCCTTTCTGTTTAACCAACAACACAACTTAACCTTCTTTTGATGCATGCCAGCTTTGGTTCTGGGTTTGATGTGGAATCCCCTTTGTTAACAGATGCATTTTTTCTAACCAGGTCTTTTAACACTATCCACACTTTTCGTTTCCAGTCACCAAGTGGAACCAAAATGGTTTTCTTTTGTGACGAACAAGATTTGAAGAGAAGAACATATGGAAACTCTGTCTAATAATTTTTTTCTCTTAATTCGTGTGGCACCCCCAAGAAGGGAGCTTGGATACAAAACCAGGCCTTTTAATGTAATTCAAAGCAGTAGTTTTATGAATTCCAAACTTGAAGCTCACTTCTAGATACACTAACTGGGGATTTGTATTGGTCATACTGCGTAGAACTTCGTCACTGGCATCTGATGGCTTTCCTGATCTGGGTTCATCTTTCTAAGAAAAATCATAAAAGCAAAACTTTACAAGCCATCTTTGGCATATTCGAACTGTTACTGCTTCCCTTCGAAACATGTCACAAGTTTCATTATGCCTCCATTGCGTTATTCCTTATTTGGAACTCAAACAACATACACTGCCTTAAGATAATTTTTCTACACTCTTGTTGACAGTTTTATATGTTTAAAAAAAAGAAAAAACTAAAATTCTAAAAAATGTGTATATATCATCAATAGTATACTAATCTAACTGTTAAAACTGGTTTCAGTTGGGTCCGAATTCTTGCTGGGATCGAAAAATCATAAAAGTGCACGTGTTAAAAAACGACAGAACATATACCCAATAAATTCCGGTAGTTTCTTATACCCAGTCTTATCACGGACCCCACACACAGTTTTACCTAAGTGTGTTTGAGCATAATGCTGAAGACACTTGCTTCGAAAAATGATTTTTCTCTCAAAACTTTGCCATGCCATTTTTAAGGTTTTTATTAAGATTAGTCGGTACCCCCTATCCCGGTAATGTTAAATTGAGCTATTTTATGTACTTTTTCTCAGAAATTGTTCAATATAAAAACTTCAAATTTTGCTGTATATTAATTATACTTTTATATTTACACTAAAGTGAGCTTTTTCAAATAAATTGTTTAGTTTTTTCAAAAACTTCCAACGTAAAACTGTCACTGTGAAATTTTTGAAAATTGTCATTTTTTTTCACAGTAACTGACTTTTACAAAATTCTTTTGGGACTTTTTAAAAAGGCTCACTTCAGTATATATAGTTACATTTCAGTTATGTTCACTGAAATTTGCATGAGGATCCTATCAGTCAATTCTGAGAAAAAGGAACACGCAATTTGAAATTTTTGATATTGAGATATATGAATTTTTAATATGAAATGTCACTTCATCAGAAAAATTATGCATTACAGCATGTATTTGTCCCATTTTATTACATATGAGCTTATCCTATATTTATTTAAAGAGTTTTTTCCCCCCTATTTTACTTAAATTGCCCTCAAAATACATATATAGCATTTTTTCAGTTTTCGTTTAACGAGATGTTTTGTAATATTTACATTAGTTTTCTCAAAATCTGTATAAACTTTTGAAAAAAGTTTTATGTGTGATGAATAACAAACATCAAAGGTGAGAAAAAAACATCATGAATGTTTTGTAATAATGTATCAAAATGTGAAAGTAAAGATTTTGAAATATGTGATTATACGACATTTCTCGAAAGTTTTCATTAATGTTGTGTATATACACATGCAATCAGTATTTTTGAAAGTTTCTGATCTCAATAACTGATAAACTAATCAAATTATTTCTTAAACAGCCAAAATGAAACTGTTTTTATCTTTTTAAACATGAAATTTATGTATTTTTATGTATATAACAAGCTTTACATGCAACAACAAAAATCATCACATGTCAGTATATCACCACATATACATATCTAACTTTTTCTCAGAAAATGTTAAATATTAAGACTTCAGATTTTGTCTGAATATTAATTAGACTTTAATATTTATACTGAAGTGAGATATTTTGAATATATTGTTAAGTTTTTTTTCAAAAACCTGCTATGTAACAGTATCACAAGCAACGACAAAAACCATAACAAATCAGCATAAGATCACATATACATATGTACCTTTTTCTCAGAAACTGTTAAATATTAAGACTTCAGATTTTGTGTGAATATTAATTACACTTTAATATTTATACCAAAGTGAGATAGTTCAAATATATTGTTAAGATTTTCAAAACCATGCAACATAAAGTATTATTATGGATTTCTTGAAAATTTTCTTTTTTTTTTCTATGATAAATGCTGTATGTTAAAATATTTTGGGAAATTTATAAAAGCTCACTTCACTATGCATAGTTAATATATCAGTTATGTTTCATTGAAATTTTATGATAATCCTTTCATTATTTTCTGCGAAAAAAGTACTTTCATTTTGATAAACAAACTTTTGAAAAAAATGCATTTTTAACATGGAATGTCACTTTATCACAAACATTATGAATTACAACATGTATTTGCGACATTTTATTCAATATTAGCATCAAACCAATACATTTTAAGTAAAAAAAGCATCAAAAATATTTTCAAATACTCAGAAAATACATACATAGAATCTTTCAGTTTTTATTTAACGAGATATTTTGTAAAATTTACACATATTATTACAAAATCTCTATAAATTTTAGAAGAATTTTTAGCATTTATGTATTAAAAATATCAAATTAGAGCATATATCATCATAAATTTAACGTGATAAATTTATCTGTATGGTTTTGGTGTGTATTTGAAAAAACATGATTTTACGTCAGTTCTAAAGTTTTCATCAGTGATTGTGTGTTCACATGCAAACATAAATTTCTAAAACTTTTATATTTCAAATGTTTCTCTAAACTGGACACATGATTTTATTAATAGCTAAAATAAAACTGTTTTTATGTTTTTAAACATGATATTTATGTATGTTTATGTATTTAACCAGCTTCTTGCACCGACAAATGGTATTACACATCTCAATTTTTGTATGTACAATTCCTTCAGAAATTTTTGAATATTTAAGTTTAAAAACTTGTCTGTACATTAAAGAAACATTTATATTTATACTTAAGTGATATTTAAAAAAAATTAAAAAAACAGACTTTTATTTATCATTACTGAATTTATTCAAAGTTGTTTGTTTTTTGGCACATGTGCTTTTAGTTATATGTTTTTTTTTGTAATATTTTTCAAAATATCTCTTCAGTATGCACAATAATGCATAAGGAATATATCATGTAAATCTGCATTTTTTTTTACATACAGTAAATTTAGAAAATTTTTATTCTTTTAAACACAATTTTAAAAAATATAAATTATGAAAATAGTAGTTTTGTAAAAAAAAACATACCTTTTGAAAGTGAAGAGTTTCTAAATACTAAGAAATAATAAATTAAAACACTTGGAAAGATGTTGAAACTAGAAATACCGCCACCAAACTAATACAGTTAATCGAACAGTCAACTGTTATCTAAAGTTAATTGCGTTTGAATAAACAAAAAGAAGGCTTTGCAATTGTTTCAGGATATTTAAAGGGAAACCACGTCCCAAAAATCACACCTCACTATTATGAAGCTGTTTTATCGGAGAAACATATGGCATTTACAATATGCTTCTGACTTCCTTTCATGCATGAATTTGGTTAGAAAATAACATTGGCGGGAAATATTCACAGCACACTTACTTCAGGTGACGAATTCTCAAAAATTGCTATTAGTATTTAAGGTATGTTATGTTTAAATATTTAACTACCAATACGCAGAAATGAAATATAAAGAAAGTTTTTTTTTTAATTTACATTTTCCCAATTCCTTTTAACGTTCTTTGGAACGCGATTTTTTAAAATTTTTATTTAAGTGTTACTATGATAGTGATTCAAATAACTCTAAGAAAAATAACAGATTGTCTAGAAAAAATAAATCTTATATTTCTTTCTTTCTGTCTTTTATATTTTTATTTGTAAAATCTGAATACTTTTTCAGATTCACTTTTAAGAGTGTCAGAAATTGCCATACATGTCTTATAAAAAATTAAAAAATTCGTTAAGATTCGGTAATGTAGGTTTTTAGCGTTCAATGAAAGTTAAATATTTTATAAGAAATTTGGAATTATCAATATTTTTACTAACATTCTGTGCTGCAGTTTTTGATGGAATGGAAACTGTCACTAGAGCTTGAACATCTGACGCCACCCTTTACTAATATTATAACATTAACTATTATAATAACAAGCTCCAGTTTTTAATATTTATTTTCACTCATTGATAATGGAAAGTGAAATAAAGAAACCAGAATTTGGACCAACTTTTTGTTGTAAGAAATTTTATATTAATATTATATTTTAAGATTAGAATTTGAAACTACTGTGTGTCTTCTGATAAAATCAGTTTGGAGACTGCGGTATCTTTTAAATCCCCGTTCTCGCTATATACTTGACGTTATTCAAAATTATAAGGTCTATTCCAAAGTTATACTGCTTCTAAGAGAGACGTTAATATAAAATAATTAATAAATACATTCGCTTAAGAAGATTTTTGTCATATCCCTTTACGATACAACCTGCACAATCGTGTGGGTTAGATATTCTTATATGGTTTTGATTTTGGAATTGCCGTATGTAAGAAAAGCCCGAATCGAACGATTGAAAGGTTTTGCTGAACATTCAGAGTATCACTTTTTATCAACATAGGGCAGTTGTAGTCTATATTTTACTTTCAGATGGAAAATCTAGCTTTTTTTACAAATAGAATGAAGACATGTCTTCTTTGTATTGGTCTCAAAAAGGTAATTATCAACATATTTCTATCAATATATTTCTATCAATATATTTCTATCAATATATTTCTATCAAATATATTTCTATCAATATATAGGCTTGGGTGCAAATTTTTGTCTTAATGTTTAAATAATTGTAAAATAGTAAAATTATTAACTGTACTCTATTAATGTTACTTCTAGGACACATGATTTCGTTAAACTGCACGATCGTGCGACTTGGGTGTTACTTGTGTGACTGCAACTATAATGGTAAGTGCTTGTCATGTAAGTTTCCTTTCCTGTTTCAATAACTTCGATGGAAGCCAAATAAATTTAAATATATTGTTGTATAATTGATACTATATTTTATTGAGGGTTGCCATAGACGAGTCCTTTTTTCTTTACACGGCTCTTTTTTCTTAATTAATTTTCTCTTTTATACATTTTTTTAGAGGTATGCATTTTCAGCCTCTACACAGATATCTACATCCATATCTCTTCCTCACCCCATAATCACGGTTTTCCGGTGGAATTAGTAAGGTGTTGTTTGATTTTTTAATTTTTTTTAAATAATAAAATTGTTTGATTTATTTTAATATTTTTAGTGAAATACTGTGGTAACGTTTTACCAAAAACTTTTTCAGGTGTCTAAAAGGAAAGGAATTCTTACACAAGAAGAAATTTTGCAATTGATGAATAAATCAGATTCTGAAGTTAGTCATCTCTCTGATAATAATTGTGCGTCGGACAAAATATGTGAACCACTTATACTGGAAGTAAAATCAAGTTCAGATGAGCACGATGAAGAAAAACATGGAAATATTTGTAATTGAAAGACAATTTTAGAACATTCTTTATCATCAAAGTCTCTTGAACCCATTCGTTTCATTGTTTTAATTGTGGCGAATTCTTAGTTTCTGTGCAAACAAATGTAATATCAAATAAAATTCCTCCGAAAATCAAAATGGATCGCTTAAAATTTAGGTTGGAGATAGCTGAAGCTTTATCAGCCTCTCATCTACTTACAAATTAATTCATGATAAAGGTGACAGTGTTGTAACTCCTCCCACAAAAAGATTGAAATATTATAATCCACTTGCTAAAAGACCATATCAGGATAAAATGTATGACATGTACACACATTTTCGATGTGCTGATTACATTTCAAGGCCTCTCAAATGCAAATTTTTGAAACTTCAAATACAGTTCGAAAAAACGTTGTGAAAAATGTAATGTTTACTTATATTTGTCAATAAAAAATACCTGATTTAAGGACTTTCACAGTAAATAAATAATGAGTGAATGAAAGAATTAATTATGCATCAATAATTGGTGATATGTGACAATTTTAGTTGAGTTTGTTTCTTTTATAAACTTAAAGCTAAGACATGTATAACTCGTAAATTTGACACAGTACCTGTTTCACAGGTAAAGCCTAACTCGTACCATCGTGTAGGTACCGTCTACGTTGGAGAGATTTTTTTTATTATTTTTTCGAGTAAAATTGTAGTGTCAATTTTGAGTTTATAACAAGAAGAAATTAATATTTCAAGATAAAAATATTTCGGGTCTTAAAGGGATATGCAAAATATGCTCCATTTTTCAACTTCTGCTGTACCATACATAGTGGTTTTTTAACAATATATGTGAGAGATGAAAACAGCCTATGTAACTTAATTTAAGATCACGTTATGATAAATTTCTGTATATTTATAGATTGCACAAATTACTATGAATATTGGAAAAATATTTCTCTCGTAAAATATGCTTCGGATTTGAGCATGACTGTGACATTAGAATGCTTTGAATATTTGAAATATGTTGGGTAACTGCAAAATCTTTCCAGTGCGAAGCGTAATAGATGTTTCTAAAACCTCCAGAAAAGCATCGATGTGTGAATAATATTTTTCAATTTCTTTGAATAAAATATGTACTGGTCATGCCTCGGTCAATAAACATTTAAGGAATAGTATCACGATTTTCTCTCTTAGTAGATGATAGAAGAATTCTAAATTTTCTTTTGATATGTGGGCTTTCGAGAAAACACATAAATCCCCTTGGTGTCAACTACATCTGCCAAAGATACGTTCGAAATCCACAGCCCTTGCAGGAAGAATGTACACAATAATTTTAAGTAGTTCTTGGGATATTCGTTAAAAATACTTAGCAACTAAGCAGTTTGTTGTTTAGTGGTGTGGCAGAACTTAGTTTTCAGAACCTTCAACTCCCTTCAGGACATTTTGTATGACATTAAAACACTTTCAAATTGCCCTTTTTAATATAAATAATATTTAAAATTAAAAAAAAATAACTAAAGAAAAATAGTAAAAAGAGATATAACTTTCATATAAATAAATTGGCAAATATAAATAAAATAAAGTTAAAATTTGGTGAAAATCTTGACTTATAAAAGGTTTTTATGCATTTATTTATTTATTCAATCATTTTTCCATGATGGGAAAACTGAGAATCGATGCCTAGCCAATCCGGTTGCAGCAAAAGAGTCCGAGTTATGGAGAGAATATATATATATATCTGTAAGAAAGTTAAAATTAGTTGGTATCAGGTTGAGCTTGTCTGGATTGCTAATCAGAGAGGTCAGCAATTTTGCATTTAATTTTATTTGAGAAGCTTGAATAATCATTGAGTAGTAAATAGAGATAATTTAAGAATTAAATGAAAAATAATATCAGTAAAAGAGAGCATAGTTAGGAATTAAAGGAAAGTAGGATCAAATAGGATTGACCTGGATCTATGAAAATTAAGATCAGGATTATATTTTTCGATGCTAGTGATCGATTTATTGTCAGGGCTGTCAATTTTATTATATAAGTTGGCAACATTTGTCCTGATCGTTTGTCTAATAGTGCGTATTTTACTCGCAGCTTCGAGGTCTATATTCCTCATAAACCAGCAAGCGTTAAGAATTTGTGCCTTTCTAAATGATTAATATAGGTCTTTGGTGCATGCCCCGAAACAGGAGAAGCGAAGGTCAGAATCATCAGTGAGTAGATAAATTATTTTGTTTTTATTACTTATTTTTGATTTAACTAAGCTGTGAAAGAAGGAAAATTTCCAGAACATTATTGCGAAAAGAGAAGAATGAAAACAGATAAATAAATAAGATAATTTAAAAGGAATTTATAAGAGCATTTATACAGTTATCTAAATGCTTGGGGGTATTCTGTATATGCTCACAAGCAAAATTTATACTATTAATTAGTATATAAGAATAAAAGTAAGGAAGACAGAAAAAGCATGTATAATTCCATCAAAAGATTTTTAGAGATTCCTCGACATGATGACTCTTTTCTTCAATCAAATTAATTTTTAGGCAGCTAATATATAAGTGTTTTATATAGTAAATTAATTTTTGTCCCCCCCCCATCTGGTATAGTGCTGCTGACTGCTGTGCTTTATGGCCTGGGTTCGAACAAGGAGAAAAGTAGATGTTTGTAAATGAACATTGCAATTTTGTGTCATGGGGGCACTCTAAATACGCTTTGAGCTGCAAGTCCTCTTGTGAGTTCGGTGGAAGGAGAAGAAAAGTGGGAGTCTCCTTACCATCTACAGGGTGTTCTCCTTCAAAATTCGGGAGGAAGCGAGCCAAATCCGACTCTCACTTGTATGGTGTTCAAAGCTACGACTAAAGACAGGCGTACAATCTAGGCCTTGCCAACAGGAATTTCGTCGATCTGATCTGATGTTACTGTTGATAGTGTGGCATAAGTAACAACAACAATTTTTGTGAAATTGTTTTCTCTTTTGTGTGGACTTATTTTATGATTAAGTAACTTTTAGTTAAAAGGGATTCAACTTCTTTTTTTCGTTATATTTGAGAATATTTTTAGAAACTTAAACATGAGGCAAAAAAGGGTTGGTTTTTATTGGTTTCAACTCTCGTTTCATTCATTAAACGAAACCAACCAATTTTAATAAGTAATTTTTCAGAGTATTAATTATAATATTCCTGAGAATTTTAAATATTTAGGTAGTGGTATGCATACTGCTTTTAAAGTAAAATCTTTAAACAAAATTTATTTAATTTATTTTTTACAATTATTGTGAAATAAAATTGTTTATTAAAATTGTTTATTAGAAATGAGATATATACCTTAGAATTTTATCGATTTATTTATCTCCATTATTTCATTTTGTTGATTTGCAAAATTTTAATTAAAATAATATTCTTAAACATCATATATGTTGCAAAAAATTATTTTTTGAAACAAAATGAATACTTTTACTACGAAAAACTAATAAACCATTAAAACTAAACATTTTAGTAACATATTATGATAGTAATTTAAAAAGATTTTTTATGTAAAATATAATTGGTTATGAAATAAAATATTTCTGCGTCTAATTTTCTTAAAAGCTTCTTAAATTTCTGTCAATCTGTTCATCTCATGTTATTAATATAAAAAGAATATTTTATTGGGATATAATTGGTTATAAAGTAAAATATTTCTGTGTCTAATTTTCTTAAAAGCCAAGTTATTTCTGTCAGTCAGAAGTCAATTTCTTTTCCTAATGAAATGTATCTTAAAAATGAATTCAGTTTGAGAAAGGTAAAAATATTTCTCTTCAAAGAAATGTTTAATTTCCCCACATTTCTTCTAAATTCGGAGAAGGCTTCATTTTCAATACTTTTATATTGGGAATCTGAACTAAACGAATTTTGTCACGTAAATCCAATTCATGCCTTTTGAATTTTTAAAAGTGCATACTCACATATAAATAAAAGAGAGAAAAATACTCTTTATAGAATTATATGAAATGCTTGGAATATTGAAAGACTAGAATATATTTTTGTATGATTTTCCTTTGATATGATATTAATTCAATTCTTAAAACTGTGACTAAAGCTGAAACATCTTCAATTTCTTTATCTTTTATTTTTTTCATTTCCATAAAATATTTCCGAAAAAGGGGATATTATTACTGGTAAAATCTATATGTGTGCGTTAAGAAAGAGGGAGTATTCCTTTAAAAGTAATTGAGTTACAAACTACAGAGAAAGAAAAAAAATATAGAAACTTTTAAAACTATTTTTATTTTGGAGAAATACTTTTCTCCCCTATTTTACTTTTTTCTCCCTTGTCTAAAAAATTGCATTTTTAAATATATTATTATTTAAGTAAAATAATTAAGCTCATAAGTATATCATGTTTTAAGTAAGCGAAAAATATTGATAGTTGAGTATTTCGTCAAACAGTTTCGTCGAACTAAAACATCGCCAAATACCGCGAAATGCAAGTACAGTAGAACGTCGTGTCTCTGAACGTTTATTATCGGGAGCGTCAAATATCCGGATCAAAGTCGGGATACGCTTTTTAACAGTCCAATGTGCTCAACAGTTGTTTAGCGTGATGCCAAAAATGACGGGAAACAACAATAACGAAAGTAGCAAGGTTAGAGACAGCTATAGAGTGGTACGAACAACAATCAGAGTGCTGTTCTACTCAACTACTGCTGCTCAAGAGAATCAGAGGCCTTGCAATGAAAAAAAACGAAGGTATACAATGGTACAGCGAAAAATAAGTGATTTTTTTCCTCACAATAAATGAAAAACTGCGACATTTTGCACCTATTTTGCTTTTTCTTCAAACACGTTTCCCACATGAGATGATTTTCAATATTCGTATAGTGTCCGGTTTCATATACTGCATGGATCGCATTCGGTTTTCGGTTATCCGAACAATCGCGTATCGGAGAGGTGTCCGATCCCAATTGATTCGGATAAACGACGTTCTACTTACTGTAACAGTGAAATTCCATTCCTCTGTAAGCTAAAATAAAATATTTTTGATTAACCATGTTCATAAATAACAGTATTGCCTTTAATATGCAATGTTATGTCTTAATTTGTTGGTTAAAATTTGGGTTATAAATTCTGCGGGACAGAACGCATTGTAATGTTTCGGTTTAACACTAAACTGCTCGAATAACTATCTGTTTCAGCAAAACACGGATCAATAATCTTAGATCAGGAAGATGGCATTTAGATTCTTACTTATGTGAATTTTTAGGACGTAATTTATGTGATGAAGATACATTTATCAAGAATTTGTACACAATAACGGCGTTTTGACCGCCTCAATAATCTGGCTGTTACTAAACTCGAAATAAAAATACCCCAATACTATTTTTTTTTACCAAAATTGTAGCATAGCACATTAAAATGAATAAACATTGTTCGTAGAAAAGTTCTTACACATTACTATCAAAAGTATAATGCATATTACTATGAAAATTACTTAAAATACTTCATTTCTTAATTTATTCAAATTCAGCATATTTAAAAAAAGAGAAAAATAATAATAAACAAATGGATTCAAATTCATGAAGGATTATTACTCAGATTTACGTGCTACGCTAAATACGTGATTTGGCTTTTGAATGTTTTTTTTAAACCTTTTAAAAAATAATTTTATACTGGTTGTTGAATTCCAATTTTTTAAATTCTAAAAATCATAATTCATCATATCTAATTAATTTTCACAACATCTCTCAAAGTTTAAAATATCTATTTAATTTGGGAACGATTTAAATTAGGACTAACTCTCTTTATGGAATCACCCTATATTTTTGCTCCCTATAAGAATCTGAGTAAAAAAAATAATTTGCGGATTCCATTATTAATTATTTTATAGCTGAAATCGACTTCAATTCATCAACCACCGAACCCGACTCGTATAAAATATTGTAGTATGATAAAAAGGATATTATTCCAATCAGGGAGTAAAATATTACTCTTCTTTTTAAGTGTGTTTAATTTAATTTGTTTTGGATTACATACTGTTTGTCTTTATAAATATGCAACAACTCATAATTTAAGCATGCGTTGCTGTTACTTATGCCACCTGATCGACAGTAACATCAGATCAAGGCAAGCGAAATTCATAGCGGCAAAGGGGTACATTTTTACTCCTTTCATTAGCCGTAGCTTTGAACACCATGCAGGTGACAGTATGATTTTGCTTGGTTCCTCCCCAATTTTGAGGGAGAAGATACTGGAGATGATGAGGGCCTCCTACCTTTCTACCTTATCCAACAACTTCACGAGAGGTTTTGCGGCTCTACGGCTATTTGCTCGTTGAGTACCTCCATTCCGTAAAAGTATATACATTTACGAACATTCATGCTTTTGCATGATTCAAACACAGGCCGTTCAGCACAGCAGTCAGTGTTACTAACCACTATACCAGATGGGTGGCTGAACTACACATGCGAATGAATGTATAATGTATATTAGTGTTATTTATAAGGTTTTTTGAAACACAAAACACCATGTATTAAATGATAAATTTTTGAAAAACATTCTTTTGCATGCATCTCGTGACTAATTGTGTGTGTGTGTTTTGCAGTATTCTAAGTACATGTATTAAGAAATCATGTATTGGCTTAGTCTTATTTTTTGTATTATCTTTCGATTAATATATCACTTTTGCCTGTCGGAAAAATAGAAGTTGGATAAAACTTCATTTAAAAAAATGCAAATTAACAGATTAGGCCATTCGACCACGCCCCTTTTTAGAAAAAAAAAGTCTTTTAATAAGAAAATCTATTTGAAAAAGGTAAATAATAACTACAAAAAAAGGTGTAACATAATTAAAAAAGATATAACCTAAACAATACCATATAATGTAATTTTTCTTCTTTATGAAATGCGTGCATGTAAAATTTTTGAGTTAAGGATTTTATATTAATAATTTCATAATTCAGTTATTATTCCTCATAAGTTTTTCATACAAATAACATACTTCAGTATTATGTGAAGCAAAAAACTAAAATTTCTGTCATGACCAAAAAAAAATCACATTTTTTTTCTTATGCAATTAATGCTGTGTCTAAAAATTAATCATTTATAAAAATATACGGATTTAAAAAATACGAAGATACAATTAGTTTAAAGAAAAATATATACCTAATGTCTTAAAGTGATTTTAAGTTTATTTAAGCTTATTATATTTATTTTTTCAGAATTGTATTCTTTAAAGTGGTTCTTTTCTCAGTTTGTGCTTTTTCGATACATTAGGGCGTTCAAATGATACTCCTTCCACAATAATTTCACCAATCACTTATATTTTCTCCTGTGTGCTATGCATAGAGCATGTAATAAAATTAGGAATCCATTTTGCGATAAATTAAATACATTTTTTTAAAAAATCAAAATGTAGAAGATATTGGCTTTTCTTTCATTTTAGCATGGTTATCAAGATATATTTTTTTTTCAAAACTAATTAAGTTATTAGAAAATCGATCTCTTTTAAGAATATTATAAAAAAAAAATTCCAGGTCGAAATTTAAAATTACAGAATGAGTAGGATTTTATAATTCCCAAATATTCTTCAAAAAATTCAAAATTTTAAAATTGTGTGATAAACATGTGAAAATTTTCATCTCGTATCATTTTCTTGAAAAGAAACATTATATGAAATGCTAAAATATAATTTTTGAATTAATACATAAAAATATGTTTAAAGGGTACCGAGTCATCTTAATAATAAATTTTAGTTTTAAACTCATTCTTCTACATCATAGGTTCTCAAACTATTCTTTGAACTGGAGCCTCCTTTTCAAGTGAATATTCCGATACCACCCTCTCCCACTCTACAGAAGTAAGAGTGTACATGATTCGTGGTGAAAACAAGATATAAGTTTTAAAAAATATTCTAAACTAATTTCTAACTAAAAGAATATATTTTTTAATTTCATTTTTTTCTAAAACCTCATTTTTTTACTTGCGAATCTGAAATAGCTATTACCACAAATATATTGAAATGTGTTATAATATATGGTTTAGTCATAGGTAAGATATTGTTGGAATTGTGAAACGCTACTGAATGTCCTCATTTAAAAGAGTGGAATAAAAGTTTTAGCTTACCTGTTATAAAGACAGGTAGAGGTTTTGATGATACGAAGTAATTCATAATAAACTATTGTTTTCAAAATAAAAATATAAATTGACAGTTTCAGCTTTTAAAGAATCAAGTTAATTCCTGGTTAACATATTTCAGTTTCTTGGGTAATATTCGTAATGAAATGCAGTGGAAGAAACATGCTTCCTACTGCTCACAGATAAAGACAACACGTGTACTACAGAATTTAAAATGTACCATATTATTCAATTTATGTAGTTCTGAATGTATTGCAATTTTTAAGTTTTTAATCCACTTCCCAAACTACCGAAATATGTGATATAGAAATGATTTAAGTACATACAATCAATATAAGTAAACAGTATTAAAGTTTACTTTTGTTAGTACGTAATCAGAGTGTATTTTTAGTTTTTTTTCGTTAATCTGCCCAAGTCCCTCCGTGCCCGCTCAACGCCCCCTAATTTTTTCTGGTCTTTTACTGCCTCCTGAAAGCCTCAAACGTCCCCAAGGGGGCGTTATAGCCCAATTTGAGAACCTATATTCTACATGACTAATTTGTGTGTGTTTATTTTGCAATCTTCTTTTTAAAAACTAAATCTAGCTACTGCCATTCTAGTTGCACTAAACAATAAATAATTAAACTTTCGTCAGATATAAATAAAATATGCTTACACGCCATTTATGGTTTAGTTTGATTTTACTACCGCAATTTTCTACCCAAATTTGTATTTGCACTACATTTTGAGGAACCAGTTTTCCATAACAGAAAGTAATATATCAGAATATGTTATCCGTAATTAATATTTGGGAAAAAGCATTTTCATAATGAAATAAGAGGAGTCTTTGGTGCTTAATAACTATTCCATCATGCAGCGGTTATATCAATAACATGGGTATTCATTTATTTATAGAATTCCCTCATATCAAATCATTAATATGGCAAAATATATTATTTTGGATTTTTTCTCAGAATTAATTCCCCCTCTCTGCCTATTAGTATAAGTTGGAATAAAAAGAAAATACAGCATCGCGATTATTTCTTGAGTGCATGGGGAAAAAATGACTCACCTAAAGTGGGCGGATATCCAAAAATCAGATTTAAAACACACATTCAACCAGTCTTGAATACCTATCATTAACTGTAGAAATAGCTGGTCAAAGCCATCAATGATTAATGTAGGCGACGGAAAGGTAGGAGGAAAACTAAGCTTTTAATACCATTAAAAGGGAATCAGTTTAGAAAAACGAAGTTTCTGTTTTTTTAAAAAATATTTATCGATGCACATTACAGTGATGCATAACATGATTTTGAATAGTAAAAAGTAGTTTTTAATCTTGTGGTGAGCTGATGGAAAGGTATTTTCCTTATATTGTGATCTGGAAGTTTAATACATACTTAATGTAATTATACCATTCAAAATAGCTATATGATTCAGTAATATAGATTTGTAAACAAACAAAAAAATATATATTAAATTTAAATAAATATCTCGATCAAGAAATGCTCCAACTTTTTTTTGGTTTTAAAAATGTTCATTTTACAGGAAAATAATTGATTAATGGAAAAACTTTTCCTTGAAACCCCCTTTTTTTGTCATATTCTTTAGACTATAATATTTTCGCTGCATTACTTATTAATATTTTTATGAAATAATTTTCTTTTTACAGTAAACTAGTAGTTTTCCAAAATCTTAGGTTCAAAAATTAACTTTAAAAAAGATAATTCAGAAACTCTAAGTCTTTCTCTAAACTTTAATTTTATGGAAATTTCATAAGATTTTAGTTGAGATTAAATCATAGCGAAAAATTCTAAAAATTAAATTAATTTTCTTTGCTTTTGTTTATTTTACACTTATAATATCTGTCTGCCAAAATTTTTCTCAATGGAATATTTTTCAATTGAGTTAATTTTTTTCTTCCATTTTTTGTTGTCCTAAAACCCGAGTTAATTATTTTTCAAGAAAAAGCAATTATACAATATTTTTGTTTATATTTCATTGATAAACGAAGTTAAATTAGTTTTGTGGGGAAACTAATTGCATTAAAAAAGTTAGAAGGGAAAAAAATGTGTTTTGTCAAACAAATGCACTTTGATTAATTATTTCACTGAAGATTATAACTATAATTTTTGTTGAATTAGATCACATTAAAATTTCATATTCCAGAAATTTTCATTATTTTTTTGAATAGTTAAATTGATGTTAATTGTTTAAAAAATAAAATTTAAAATTTTACTCTCTTATTTTCAATAGATATATTTTTGCTTCTCTTCCTACAAGGTCATTTCTTTTAAACAAATGGAATTAGTTTTAAGTTTGGTCCACATATACAGGATTGAATAAAAAAGGTAGCAATCATTTTCTGGTTAATTAGATATGCTCTTTCATTATTTTATTTACTAAAATTCCCAAATAACTTCTAAAAAAATTAATCTATTTTATTGCTTCAAATTTGAGAGATTTTACTTTGTAAACAGTTTTTGCTTTGTGTTTTTCAAAATTTTTCATTTGATGTTAATTTTCCATTTAAATAAAAAAAAAAACAGAACATTTACGTACTACATTCTTCAATGTATTTTAGCTTGATTTGATGAAACATTTTGATATTAGGCTTTTGTTTGGAGAGGAATTATACAATAGCTAGCCTTAATATATTAAAGAGGAATATATATTTACATTTATTGAAGTAAAAAAATTTAAACAAATTTAACATGTTTGTTTTTGCACTTTTAAACTGAGGCAAGAAAAGATGTGTCATTATTTATTTTTTCTCATTTTCCTCTTTTTTCGTGCTATAAATTAGCTAATATTTCGTTTACATTATATAAATGTTTTCATCAAGATGCAGATTATTTGGAAGAATTCATGAAATTTTGCAACTTGCAGTGAAGTAAATTGTTCTAAACAGCAAACTGTTTAAATATAAAATTCCATTATCAACTTACTTTATTATATCTTTTATTCTTAGAACTAAATGCAGCAACATGAAAATTACCCATATATATTACCAAATGAAAAGTGTACTTCGAAATGTAGAATTACTTATTTCCTTAAGTCATGGATCACAGCAACAGTTTAAAGCTAATTATATGAGCCAACAATTTATATATGCACAAAAATATACAGCTTTATAATCATATAATAATAATTAATTTTCTTTAAAAAATAAACTATACAATTAATTAATTAAATAAAACGTTGGTTAATTCATTTTGGTTCGTTTGTCTTTCATCACTGTAAATCTAAGTCACGAATTAAATTTGTAACTAAGCAACATTAAAGGAAATGAAAGAATTTACAAAAGTTAAGGAAAATATTTTGTGAGGAATGTTACTCACAAATGAAACATTTTCTCTCTCTTCATATTATATCTGAAAGCACAGTATTTCCTTAAAAAATATAATAAGAAAAAGATTAAAAGTTCGTTTACTAATAATCTTTTTTTATATTTGCTTGAAATGTTTTAAAATATTTAGCACAAGTAACTTATGAACTTAAGGCAACAAGGGTAAATTATGCTAGAGTACATTTTTTATACTTGTACGTTATAACTTTTAATTACTGTGTTTAATTGGTTTGTCTATCACGCGACAAATGTATGTAGTTTTTATGAAGTAATACAAATGAAAATTGACTTCTCCGAATGACTTTACTTTCAAATACTTCTGTAAAAAAGTTTTTGATTTTTTCTTCTTCTAAAAATGAATTGTTGGTTATTTAAATCATTCTTTAAGTGATCTACAAATATTTGGAGACAATAATGGAACAATCATGTTTGAGGATAATTATTAATCAATTTCTTCTTCATAATCATAATTTAATTCTTTTAAAGCATTGACGTCGGCATATGGTTTATATAACTGTAAAAAGCATAGAAAAGGTTATTTAAAGTGTTTAATAACTTTTTAATTTTCACGAACGCATTTCTTTTTACCTTCATTTTTGTTTAATTCATTGTTAATTTGTCATTTTTTAATCAAAAAAATTAAATTAACAAACTAATCATAATTCAAAAGTTATAGAATATACTATGCATTTATGAACATGTGTATATTTTTTTTGACAAAGATTGTTCGAAAAAACAGAAATATATTTTTTCTTTAATTAGTCAATTATTTTATAATAAATGATGGAATTCAGTTTTATCTTAATATGATTCAAGTACGGCTTTTATGGATCTCTTATAAGTTAATTGAGTTGTAACCGAAAAATATTTATGTACAAAACTCTGGTATTTCATTTCGAAATTCATTAAATTTGTCCAAGTATATGGGAAATGTAACTAAGGATCCAGCTTTAAATTTTAATGCATTATGCTAATCTTTCAAGTTATAAATTATATTATAAATAGTTAAGAGTGTTCTTAAAAAGGAAAACTGAATTTTTTTCACACCTTAATGAAAGAATACGAGTTAAATTATTTTTTTCAAAAAAATTACAATGCTAATCATTACAAAGCATTTTTAAATCAAATTCTCACAAAGTATTAAATATTATTGAATGTATAAGTAAAAGAAACTTTAAACAACTCAAACTATGTCGCAATAATTTTATTTTCGAGTTGAATATATGACAAGTAAATGAAATGGTGAATTTAATCACAATCTTATAATAATATGAATGATGAATATTACTTACAATATTTCAATGCAAACAGTGATACAGTATAAAAATATTTCTTCTTTCTTATCATTTTATTATATTTCCCCCTTTCCTTACATGTTTTCTCCCTAATAGGCTTGGTCTTCTTTTTAGTAAACTTTATTCATTCTTGTTCAAATGTTTCTATCTTCTCTCGTTTAATTTTAAAAAGTGCTGAAGTGTTTACTTGTTAATCGATCCTAAATCTGTACTTCTTGCTAAACTCTATTCAAAGTCAATATTAAAAGACACAAAAATCTAACTAAAGGAAAAAAATATATACATAATAAAATATAGTATACAGCATTATCGAAAGTATATTTTTTCTTCCGATTTTTTATTAATACTTTATTACACAGTTTTCAATACAAAACACTTAATTGTAACGAGATCAAAACAAAATGATTAAAAAATAAACAAACACTATGCAATATTATATACAAATTACATTTTTGAAAAATAATAATGTTATACAAATAAAAACAAAATACATAGTAAGACCGAAAGTATATTTTTCTTTCGATTTTTCAGCAGAAATACTTTATTACAGAGTTCTATTAAAATCCATAGTTAAATTATTTAAATACAAAAGAATAATCAAACACAAATTTGAAATAAACTAATTAAGTTCGAAATTTAAAGTTCTAAAATAGTACAGTATTTTTAACTTATGAATTTATCTCCTCTTACAAAGCTGGCCGCTTTAACTTAATAATTTACCTGCCAAATTTGTCAACTCTTAATTTGCTGTTAGAATTATTCTGTAGAGAATGAAGTAGACTATTAAAAATTTATTGTTAATAGTTTCGTTTGTTGATACGCATTGTGCCTGCAATAGCGATTCGAAATTGATCTTATTACGCCCACACAAAAGTAAAAATACTTAAAAAATGTAATCGTCCTGCAAAAAAGTGTGATATGTATGTGTATAAATCACACGACAATGATTTATCGGTGTTTTTTAAAAAATTTCCCTAAAGTTGCCAATGAAGGGGAAAAAATGTCATTTGTTATTAAAATCAAAATTTTATTATGTTTTCAATAATTATAGAATAACTATTGTTTTAAACATTTATTGAAATCTTCACGTGGGAATAAAATTTAGAAAGCTTTTATTTTGAATAATTTCCTCAAATATGTATAATTATTTTTCATTGCCGAAAAGGCGCTTCATATATAACGGGAGCTTAAGCATTCTAACGTTATGAAACGTGCTCTTTTAGAGGAAGAAAGTTTGTCCTTCAAAAATTATAGAAAAACAACACTCTAAAGATGAATGAAAGTTTGTATATAAGCACAAATATATGAAATAAAAAGGGACTGAAGAAAAAAAGATATAATCTTCAAAAACATAGAACTTCTTCATGAATTAATTTATCTCACTTTTTCACTTTATTTAATTACGATAAGATTTATATAAGCTGGATTGTTCAGAACATTTAATTGTATTATAATTTATAATGTCATAGGGTTTCAGTCTAAATTCACAATTTAAACAACTATAATTTCTTTTTTAGTTTAATTTTTAAAACAAAACAAGAATAAATAAATAAAAAATTATAGCTGGAAAAAACAGGTAAGAGTAAATAGAAAATAATTTTAACATGCAATAACTTATAAAAAGGCAATTTAAGACGATTTAAAATGATGCGATTTAAAAATTCATAATTATAAATTATGCAGAAATCTGCAGAGCTGTTTGAGGTTTGTAATGTAAATCAATTATTGCAATTATAAAAAATTTTAAAATTGGAATACCGATGAATAGGTGAGCTTGGATTAATTATGCTGAGTAGAGCTCAAATATCACAAAGAATAAGAAAAAACTAAAAGCAGATATTTTGGCTTTATTAGAATTTTTTTTTTTATCAGATATAACTTTGAGTTTAATTATTTGAGAATTCATGGTTATAGAATATTTGTGTGTGAGAATGAAGGCAGTCATATATGTATTAAATTTTAACCCTCTCACGACGGTGGTGTCATATATGCACCAGTTTTAAACCCATTTATCGGGTGGTAGACTGTTCAATGCAACTTTCCGTGTGGATGATCAATCCTGTAGATCAAGTACGAAATTCGCTTCTTGGTGTATCCTACGGAGGCCGGTGGCATTTGGGGAGGATGCATATGTGACACATCCGTCTTTAAAATGTTTTCTGTTGATCGATACATCGTCACAAAAAAGTTATGGATAAAGATAATTAATATTATTGTTAGCATGAATTCAGTTAATCAAAATAATACAATTTTTAAACAAATTTTTAAGTACAATTTTTATTAAAATTCGCTAAAAATTTTTAAATACTAATGATCTTTCCTGTAAGAGGTAACCGCTAAGAAAACTTTGTAGAACAATAATACTTAAGAATCAACTGAAATGAATATGTATAAGTGGGTGAAAAGTAAAGTGAGATATGTTTTTGTTTGGGCTAACATAGAGTTTGTTAACCTTGCAGCTGTGATGTGCCAATCCAATCAACCAATAGGATTCAGAAGGTCGCAAAGTAAGAAATATTTGAAATTGTTCGATTTTCCTGACAAATTCACGCAAAGTTAGGCAATAGAAGTCTAGAGGACAGATTTAGAATTTTATATGCTATATAATTAAGCATTACTTAATTATATTAATTTGCATGAATACAAACAAAATAAAATACAATGTGTCCCAGCTTAAATTATCCAAAAGTTATGGCTTATTATTACAGAATGGCCCATCAGAATAAACTGTTCATCCATGGTTGAAAACCCCTCCGATATTGTTTAGGTCTAGTCCGATCGTCCTCAAGTGTTCGCATTATGCATAAATCGCAGACGAGAAACTTGTTACAATGACTTCATTAATAAAGATGTGGAAGCCACAGTAAAATGTCCAAAGCGTATTTTGTTTTACGGAATTTATATCAGTCACGCGTGTACAGCGTCGTGTTCGAACGGAATAAAATGTCGTTAATGGGTTGTCCAACGGACTTATCAGGACTACTACAAAATGAATCACGATCAAAAGTGTCTTCTATCACGAAAACTTAAAGATACTTGCCAGTTTTTTGGGGGGAAATACCAAAGTTCCCGTCCCCTTTAAAGCTCTTCCCAATTGTTGACAGATTTTTACGTCGGAGGATCGATATATTCCATTCTGATCGAACACGTCGCTGTACGCACGTGACTGATTTAAATTCCGTTAACCAAAGTACGCACTGCTCCTTTTGTTGTGTCGTCCACATCTTTACTAATGTAATCAGTGTAATAAGTTTATCGTCTATGCGATTGCTCAATAAAGCGTGAACGTGCAACCGATCAGACTAGACCCAAAAAATCTCGAAGGGGTTTCCAATGCATGGATGAACAGTTTGTTACATTTAGATGGGTAGTTCCGTAATAATAAGCCATAGCTTTTGTATACTTTAAGCGCGGAAACGCTGTATAACGCTTCCTCCACCAGAAGAAAAAACAGTTTCATAAAACATATATATATTTTAAGCACATTTATTCACTTAAAAAATCAAGATCTATAATGTATAAGTGTTTCTTCAATATAGTCAAAATAGAAAAATATCTCACTAGCCCTCATACTGGCAATACTCATATATCGGCACAAGGAATCGAACGGAGGAGAAAAACTGAGTGAGATGCAGAGAGTTGAGACAGTTCTGTTAACTATAATAGATATTTTTTTGGATGGGGTAAAGAGGGCCACATTAAAAAATGCAATTCCAGCGAAATTTGGCGCGCGGGCCCCAGGTTGACGATATCTGGCATAGCTTATCCAAGATTCCTTCAAATCACTATTTTCTTTCTATAATGTTTCTAAATTAAGCGAGATTTCTTTCTTAAACTTTATTTCCGAGACAGTATTTTGGAATTACTGTCAGCATTCAAAGGGATTATTGAAATAAAATAAAAAATACATTTCATTTCAGCACATAGAGTATAATAACCATTGAATTCTCTAAGCCATTGTGTTAGTTTAAAGAAAATAGACTCTCAGCAGAGGGGAAAAATAAATAAAGTACAAAAATAATTAATAATTTTTTAGTAAGAAGTTAGATATTGATATAGGTAAAATATTTAGTACAATTCTTCATGTCTTAATCAAAATCTGAAAGTGATAAATTAGTCATAAATTATCAACATAAAAGAGTAAGTCGTGTCCATAATTAAATTTGAAATTTGTGAGCAGTATATAGCACGAAAACTATTCATCGGAGTTGCATGAAAATTGGATAATTGCAGAATGAAGTGATGCGAATTTTATCAAGGGGAAAAAAACAACAAGTTTCAAAACCACTCCTAGGTGGCGTATCATAGGTTTTTTGAAAATATGATAATAGTCTTTAGAAGTTTACAAAACATGCTCGATATTCTGTCCACCATTGTCTGCAAACATCCGGAAGCGTAAAACCTCATATTCGACTGTTGAAAGCAGCCTTAACTGGAGAATATTACCCACATAGCGTTCTATGCCTTTTTTCAGGTTGGATAGAAATGTGATGGGATCACGGTTGACCATCGCCTGGAGGTATCTCACAGCCAAAAGTTGTAAAGATTCAAGTCGGGGGATCTAGGAGGTCAAACTGTAGGAAAATGCAAGCTAATGATTCAGTCGTCACGGAAATTGTGGCTGAGCTCTTGTTTCACACAACGGGTGTTGTGTGGAGGAGCATCATGCGGCATACTCACTGTGGTATCAGTATCACTGTGTATCACATCGCTTTGCTTACCATTTCCAAATGGTAGCAGACAATGGTGGACAACATATCTAGCATGTTTTGTAAATTTTTGTAGATTATTTTTATCTTATCAATAAAGCTATGATGCGCCACATAGAGGTAGTTTTTAAAGCTCACTTTTTCTCTCCATAAAATTCTCAACATCTCATTTTGCCATTACCCAATTTTCATACAATTTCGCTGCAAAGTTTTTGCTACAGATTGCTTACAAATTTCAAGTTTAATTATAGACAATCGATACATATATACATATACAAGATCCACAAAAAATATTTTTTTAGAGATATGGAATATTAATTAACACATATAATGATAACTTTTTCTCTTCTTATAAAAAATTTGAATCCGTTAAAATTATGTTAGTTTAAGATAAAAAAAAAATTCAATCTAGCCGAGGGAAAACTTAATTAAACCATTTGTGAACACAATGTTTGGTTTCTTAGTTAACTCTTTACGGGGAAAAAAGAAATTCTCGGCGCACACTTAGATTCACATTCATATATTAAAAAACTTCTTTTCTTCTTTTTAGAAAAGTTATTAATGTAGCAATTTTTGGAAACTTGGACAGGTAGCTACTATTTAGCTGAAGTAAAAATAATAATCTTTGAACTTATTAGTGGTTGAAACTATATTCGTTAAAAATGCATGAAAAATACATAAAATGGCGGTATTTTTTAATAACCTTTGATACAATTTGCCTTGACTAAATAGGTTATAATGAATATACGATAAAAAATACGATATAAAAATATACGATATGTTTTGCGTACAATTTATTCTAAGTACTTTTGAAGATTGACAGAAATAAGTGAATATATATAGAAAGAAAAAATATTTATATTTGTATTTCACATACTTAAGTGTTTTTTAAAACTTCATTTCTAAACTCAATTCTTCAAAATACAAATGTAGTTGAAATCTAAATTTTATTCCAAGATTTTCTGACGTTTAAGTTTGTGTTTCCATTGTAACGAACGCTACAAAAAGACCGAGTGACCATTTTGGAATTGATAAAGAGCCATTAGGAACTGCTCCCTCTGAAAAACCTCACACATGGCTCTAAAATCTCATGTCTGTATCTGGAAGGAGTCAAGATGCCTAACTGAAAGACCAGCAGTTCTGCACGCACATTCAAAATCATTCTGGTCTCAAAACTGTAACATCATATCATTCATAATGTTTCACTTCTATGATGTTGGAGGAATGGCACCTATTTGGATTCTGGTGCTCTTCTTCGGTGAAAATGACGATAAACCGTGCCCGGTCAGATTCTCGAGTTATCAGTGTAGACAGCGCAGGCCCATTGCTGCCGTTTCTATGGCTAATGTTTTCTACACAATATCAGGAAGGTGAGTGATCGGGATGTAGACATATTTTATCCTGGTACAAGATATTACTTCATAAAACCATCGCTAAACGATAAATATCGAAACTAAAATATCAGTGGATAAGTGAATTTACTGATGAATAAAAATTCACTGAAGGAAAAAAAAAAGAATGTAATGTGAGTTTCTTCTTGTGTCTCACCAAAACCAATATCATCTGTATTAGTACATCAGAGTCATTTCACGAATAGTTTAAATTATATATCTTTCAACCTTAAAACACAAATAACTATCAAAAATTAAAATTCACTTAATATTTTCCAATAAAATAATGGAGAACATTAAAATATTAAAAAAATCGTAATAACGCTACTTTTTTCTTTCACAGTGTAAACAATATCACTTAACTCAAATTATATTATGTATTTTTACAATCATATATTATTCATCTTCACCAAAATGTCTTGGCAAGCAGAATTCTCTTCTCAAAAGTCTCTTTTCTTTTACTTAAAAGTAAACTTCTCCTTTCACTGACCTCCCTTTTTCCTGTAATGGTAGAGATTTCTGAGTTATGGGTAAACCACATGTTGGTTTTCATTGATTTGACGTAGCAATAGTTTTCGAGTTTGGTTCTTCAGTGTTGTTCAAAATCCCAGTAATATTATACATCTTTTCCATTTTTTGAATGTTTAAGTGCATTGCCTCTTTTCTCTTTCTGTTCTAGCCATCAGAACGTCTTTTTCTCTCATTGCAACCCAGCCTTCAGCTTGGAGATACAATGTAGATAAGGCGTTCGTAGTTCCATAGTAGTTCTCTTCAGCTTTTTTCACGATATTTGGCATAGTTAAGCTGTTTTTTATAAAAATTTTGTGCATTTAAATTTAAAATTTGCAACCCCTTTTACGGAAAATGATCCTGTCGACTTAAAACGTGTAATATTTCGAAGTCAGTATCGAGAACTTTTCGGGAAAAAAAACCTTTTTATCCATCTAGTGATTAACACACCGTTTCGGCGAGACAGTTCCCCGATTTTAATTGAATTTTGTGCTTATTTCCAGAACTGCTAAATCATCTCTTTTTAGTTTGTATTTCAATTGGAGAGTAAAACGCCTGAGCGTGCATTTGAGTACTATAAAAATTAATGAGCTGGGATTTGAATTGTTATGTTTTGAAAATCTTTTCTGAGAAATAAATAACTGTTATAATTAACTGTTTTAGACTCGTACCAGAATATAAAGTTTAAGAGTAAATAGAAGATTTTGTTTAAGATGTATGAAACTTATCTTTATACTCAGAATTTGTAATTGGATTATAAAAAAAATAATATTCACGAAAATATATATACAGTGGAACGTCGTTTATCCGAATCAAATGGACCGGGCACCGTTCGGATACGCTATTCTTCGGATAACTAAAACCCGAATGCGATCTATGCAGTATGTGGTACTGGACACTATACAAATATTGAAAATCATCATATGCGGGAAACGTACTTGAAGAGAAAGCGAAATAGGAGCAAAATGTCGTAATTTTACCATGATTGTGGAAAATAATCACTTATTTTTCTCTGTACAACATTACACCCTAGTTTTTTTTAATGCAAGGTCTCTGATTCTCTTCAGCAGCAGTAGTTGAGTAGGACAGCACTCTGATTGCTGTTCGTACCACTCCATATCTGTCTGTAATGCAAAAAAAGCGTCAGCATTTGATAGACCCTTGCTACTTTCGTTGTTGTTCTTTTCGTCTTTATCCGATTCATCGTCGACAAGGTCGAATTCTTCTTGCACGGAAGTCACAATCTCGTCATTATTTAGCTTTTGAAATCCACAGTCTTGTGCATCTCTTGCCATCCAGTTTTCTGCATCATCAAAACTCAACAAAAGAGCACGTATACACCCCCTCACTTGGAAACTAACTGACCTATTATTCTAAACAGATGTTTACCAAATCACACAACTGAAATTCTCCAAATATCCCTGACCTTGGGGTTTCCCGTCACTTTTGCCCTCACACGAAACAACTGTTGAGCATTGCACTATTCGAAAAACGTATCCGGACTTTGGTTCGGATATTTGACGCTCTGAATAATAAACGTAAGGATAAACGACGTTCTACTGTATATATGTTTATGTACTATTTTTATAATCTAGTTACAAATATGCAAATTGTCTTTTTTTTGTGAAGATTTTTAAAATATAATTTTTAGGTCTTAATGTATTTAGGATATTATACAATTTATTAATTATTCTTTATAAATACGTAATAAAGAAGTCAATCCTTTTTTTGTAGGTTTTAAACTTTTAAATTGGAAAAAGTTTCATTGCTATTTATAAACTTGACAATAACAATCACTAAAGCAAATAAACTTATAATATTTTCTCCCCAGATTGTACTGATTAAATATTTCTTTCAAAAGCTTTTCACGCATGCTTAGTAAAAGAAAAAAAATATTAGAAAAATAAAAAGAGTAGAGAGAATTAATAAATTAATGAGATTTAAGTAAAAAAAGTAGCTTTGGACAAAAAAGTAGGTGAACAATCTAAACCTGAGAATTCGTTCTGCTGTTCAAAAACTTGACTGTAATTTAAAATAAACTCTACTCTTTAATTAACAGGAATGAGGAAATTAGTTTTGCTTGGTAAATTTACTGTACACTCAAATGAAATTTAGAACGTCTTTCATAAATATTCTCTCAACTGTTATTCAGTAAATATGTTTTACTTTTTCTTTCTCGTAATTTTATTAAGATGTTAATTTTATGGACAAGTGTGAAGTCTCTTCTCAGTTTTTTAATTGAATGGGAAAAATTCAGTTTCGTGTCAGCAACATTTTCTCTGACTTTGATTTCAGAAATTTATCTCAAATTATTTTGCAGCACTTTAAACGAAAACGTGCTTTCAAATTAGAACCATGTTATTCACTAAGAGTAAAATAAACGTTTTCAACTCAATTGATTGAAAAACGGGTTAAGCCACTTGTCTTAAAGGACATTAGCTTTTAATTTCTTATTTATAATCGTGCCATGTCTTAAAAACTCGGAAAATAAGAAAAATACCAGTTATTAAAAGTACAAATGTGCTGGCCTAAAATAAAAATAATTATTTCTAGCCAGTTTCGAATGAATAATCAGTTAATTGTACTATTTTTATTAGAACATATATATGAATTTTAATATCACGTAATACATATTTTTATTTCTATACAGTTTTATTTTAAAGAAGCATTACATAAAAATATATGAAATATTACACATATATAAATGGATGCTTGCATATTTGTATATATAAAATATCTTCACTCCAACACCGTTCAACCGATTACAATGAAAATTGACATGTGCATGTATTTTTTGTGTAGAACGGTTTTGTGCAATAATCTTTGTTGCAGCTCCCCACCATGTAGCGCTACAGCGAAACAACTTTTTCACCGTTCAATCAATCGCCAAATTTACAACGTGGTCGCCAAAAATGATGCCAACTTTGCTCTATTGCCAACATTTCGCTATGTGTCCATTGAACCGCCATCATAATGTAAGGAACGGCGTTGATTGCTAATATTATAATTTTAACATAAAATAAATACAGCCGAAAGTAATATTAACGTATTACGCGTCCAGATATCAATTGCTTTACACTATTTTAAGCATTCATTACACAAAATTTGTAATAATGTGTTACTTTTGCTGAGCAGAGATTAGATCAAGAAGGTGTTTTCAAAAATCGAACCACAAGACAATTACGTAAAATTTTATATATATAAAAAAATTATTATTATGAGTTATTACCTTTAAATTTAAAGTTTAACAAATTTTGTTTTTGATGTGTAACATCTTTACTCTAGGTTGCTGGATATTTGTTGGAGTGATTTGGAGAAATCACAACTCTAAAATGCCCATTCCCCCTCCTCTCTTTTGGGAGGGGAATGGTCGTTTCTAAAGGAAAGGCCAAGTACTCATGTAGTACTGGTCTTAATGATCGAAGATAAATAGTTCCTTCATAAAAGATAAATAGTATGTCTTTTTTTCTTAATTTTCTATATTTCTCGACTTTGAAATAAACATTTTTTTCCATGTTATTATTTTTCCAAATTTCCTTTATTCCATTTTCTGATGACTAAGTTCTGACAGTTGTCATGATGAAAGAAAATGGCATCACAGAATCATACAAGCCTCTTCTACAACAGTTGAGAGAGATATTCTGTTTGTCTCCAAGTGCAATCCGAGCTCGAGACAGGAACCCCCCCCCCTCTTTCCCATTCTATTTTTGTTCTCGGAGGGTCCAGTTTACAACCAATGACAACTTACCCCTCTTTTACTGCCCAACCCATAGTTCACATACATAAAAACTGGCGGATATTCTAGTTATACTAAGAAACTGCTTTTTTTACGCTGTTTCGTTTCTGTCTGAGAAACATCTGTTTTTCATTTGTTATATATAGATCTACAATGATAATTAAATATCTTCAATGAGTACGAAATAAGAAATATTCCGAATTTTGCACAGCAGATAATTTTATAAAAATATCAGTTTTAGTTAAGACAGAAACCTTTATATATATATATGTGTGTGTGTGTGTGTGTGTAGGAAAGGAGTGCACGTTTTCTTTTACTTCTTTTGATTTTTATTGTAAGATATGGCACCACTAATCGAAACCACGTGAGTTTTACCTGCGCTATACGATGATTTCATGTATTTATAAAGGTGGCAGAAGAAGAAACTGAGAGTTGCACCAAATCTTGAAAGAAGGCCGGTCAGAGGAAATCGCTCTCTCCGTTGTTTTCAGAAAGAGTACGTGTTTTCGGAATTAGTATGGTGTTATCTCGAATAATTTAAAACCCCTTGTAAATAGTTAATGTTTTAGTTGTGTTATTAATAAATTAAGTTATTTTAACTCTGCGTGCTTATTTTAACATTAAAATCGAACCTTCCCTAGACGCCGTCCCACAAATTGGGGGTTCAACCGATAATTTTTTAAACTATTAAAAGTTTTATCTAAGATCATTTTTTAAAAGTTTTACCTCCTCATCGATTTTTGATTTCCTGAGCGGTACATAGACTTACCTTGCATCGAATAGAGACCCGGCGAAGCCTTCAGCTGGATAAGAAATTTTACGAGCGATACGGAAGTCTTACGAGCGATACCGAAATACTTCATCGAGAACAGTCAACAAGAAAAAGGAGTCCATTGACTTGGTTAGAAACACGGAATCTTGGCGAATTTCCACGTCAGCTACAGTCAACCAAAACTGGAAGCCCAGCGACTCAACGAGTTACTGAACGAATTGAACGGGATTACCTTGATCATTGAGGTCAACACTGACGAGAGAACCTTTGGAACTGCATCGAATTGCGAGTTATAAACACGAAACAAGATTTCCTGTGTCATTTAGGTCAAGGTAAAGTGTCTTCAGAATTACATTGAATTGTGCTAGTATCCTTTTTTTGGTATTGTGTGAGTAATAGGCGAAAATTATATAAATGAATGATTTTTGTGTGTATATTTCCTGTTCGTGAATCTGAAATTGAATTTTGAAGTACTAGGTACTATTATTGGTTTAATTGCAGACATAAATATTTGATGTTCCTTTAGTTTTGGATTAATAACTGAGTACTTTCCGTGTTTTTTCTTAGTAATCTATTTTTGATAAATGAGAGGAACGCGTTGTTTTTTTTAATAAAAAATATAATTGATATTAACTGTAATACTTTTGTGTTTTGTAAAAGGATTTAAGTTCCGCGAATTCTTTAAAAAGTCCATTTTTGTCTATAATTGTTTATAATTGATAATTGCACCTTATTTAAATTATCTTTTGTTTCTTTTTAAGTGAATAAACTTTTTGAGTGTCATTTTAATGGTTTTGTCTCATTTAACTTGGGTAAAAATTTAAGTTGTTCTCTGGGTCACCATTCTGAGTATAAAATGGCATTCTTACTCGCGAAAAGGAAAGAGGATTTGGTGTCACTCGCCGAGGATTTGGATCTTACTATCGAAGCAGTATCACAAAATTGAAGTTAAATGAGCTGATCGTAAAAAGCCCAGATTACGTTGAAGACGATGTTAAAAAGATGCTTGATAGCATAGTGGGGAACGTACAGAAAGAGCTGAGAGAGAAAGGGCTGAGAGAGAGAGGGCTGAGAGAGAGGATATGCGAAAGGATGAGAGAGAAAGACGAGAGTACGAATTAGAGAAGTTGCGAATACAAGCACAACAGACTGCCGGTATGCCGAATAACACCGAAAACGTTCAAGCATCGAATAAACTGTTTCACGAAACTTTTCATAAGTTTAATATGAAGGAAGATATTGGTTTGAATCTTACCTTATTTGAGCGTCATGTAGAACTAACTTCCTTACCGAAAAAAGATTGGGTTCAAAAATTTATAGGTTTAATACCCGTCGAAATTGCCCATCTGATCGCAAGAGAACCAACTGGTAAGTGTAACGATTACAATCATATAAAGAATTTGCTCTTACAAAGATTTGAATTATCTCCGGAAAAATTTTGTCAGTTATTTTTGTTTCACCAAAAGTCCGATGAACGAACATGGCAAGATTTTCAACACAAATTACAGACGTATTTTGATGGATGGACTTTGGGCTTAAAAGTTAACACCTATGACCAATTACGAGAATTAATCATAGCCGATCAAATGAAGAAGAGGGCGCCGTATGATTTTCAGGAACACTTTTTGACGAATGTCAACTATTAACTCATCTATTGAGCTAGCGAAAAATTTGAATATTATGAGGACGTCCGAAGAACTATAGGGCCAAAGCAGTTAAACTCATTTGCTAAGAGATCGAACAATATAAGATAATTGTTCTCGAATTCAGGAACGTTTCACTTGAAATAATTGAATGTTAGAAATGCTTCAATCGACGAGAACTACATAAAAAGTTAAACAGTAACATGTACTACTGCAGGGACCAGGTCACTATGCCGAGATGTACAAAGCGCAACAAGGGTACGAAAATCAATAAATCTTCAAGCCTCGGTCAGATCTGTTCTCGATTCAGAAAGACAGAATAAGACCAGACAATAACGATCGAAACAAACTTTTGAGCTTAATCGACACTGGAAGCTCAGTTCGCTCATTCGTGAAATGTAAGCAAAGAATCATCGAGCAATCGAAGCTCTCGAAGGACATGTCGTTATCTCGATTGGAAAGTACGAAGTCAAACAAAGGATCGTTCCAACGTGAAATCGAATTGGATGGAGAGAAATATTCCGTAATATGGCATGTCGTGCCTGCGGTGCATTTGGAGTTCCAGGCAGTGATAGGATCGGACATTTTGGAACAAGCTTTTGTTGGCTTTGATAAAAAAGGTGTTTATTTCCGTAAACACGAAGAGAAGGTGTGTTTGTGAATACACAGGTTTATGAAGCAAGAACTGAAGTCGAAATCGAAGTTAAACATGTGATCAATCCTCGAATAAGAAAGGAACTCTCTGAACTTATCAACAGCTATACACCTAAGAAGTCCGGAACGACAAATGTATCCATGAGAATTATCCTGAAGGATGATATACCATTTTACCAAACAGCACGCCGTTTGTCATTTCTGGAGAATCAGACCGTCAACAAACAGATCGACGAATGGTTGGATAAGGGAATCGTGAGACCAAGGTCTTCTGAATATGCAAGTCCAATCGTGTTAGTCAAGAAGAAAGACGGTACCGACAGACTATGCATTGACTATAGGAAACTGAACCGAAAACTAGTCAAGGATCGCTTCCCTTGCCACTGATAGAGGACGTATTGGATAGGCTGCAAGACGCCAAAGTGTTAGACTTGAAAAATGGGTTTTTTCATGTCGACGTAAACGAGCATTGCAAGCATTTCACCTCCTTTGTTGTACCAGACGGGCAGTTCAAATTTAATAAGGTACCTTTTGGTCTCAGTACAAGCCAAGCGTATTCCAAAGATATGTGTACAGCATTTTGAGGGAACTCATGCGAAAAGGCATCGTAATAATTTATTTGGACGATTCGATCGTTCCAGCTAAAGATGAGAAAGAAGGTTTGGAAAAACTAAAGAAGGTGTTTGAGGTCGCATCCAGATATGGGATGGAGATCAAGTTTGAAAAATGTCAGTTTTTTTAAAACGAAAGGTGGAATTTTGGGTCACGTTGTCGAAAATGGAACGGTGCACCCTTCAGTTGCAAAAACGATAGCTGTCAAGAGGTTTCCTGTACCAACAACTTTCAAACAAGTCCAAAGCTTTTAGGACTCGCTGGCTATTTTCGAAAATTTTTTCCGTCATACTCTAAAATAGCGAAACCTTTGAGTGATCTAATTAGAAACGACAATCGATTTGTCTTTGAACGACCTCAAATAGAAGCATTTGAAAAGCTCAAGCAATTATTGATTGAAAGTCCAGTATTAAGTATTTTCCAGCAGGGAAAAACAACCGAATTGCACACGGATGCATGTCAACAAGGCTACGGAGCCGTCTTACTCCAAGAGGCAGAAGATGGAAAATTGCATCCAGTTCAATACATGTCTAAGAAAACTACTCGGCAGAGGAAAGTATAGCAGCTATGAACTTGAAGTTCTTGCTGTTGTCAACGCTTTAAAGAAATTTCGTACCTACCTTATGGGAAATCATTTCAAAGTCATAACGGATTGCT
>BMAO01035891.1:0-16897 GCA_019973975.1 Trichonephila clavata | reverse complement strand
TCAAAAATCTATAAAGGAGGGCGTAGTTTCACCAGTATAGCTGAAGAGTTCGACATCAACAAAAGTGTCATTTCGGGTGCTTGGAAAGCTTTTCAAAACATATGTACAGGGGAAATGTTGATGGTCACCCCACAGGAAAACTGCAGTGTGTGACCCATATATCGTCCTGCAAGCAAACAAGAGCACGATACCAGTAATAAATCGTCATTGCTCAACAACCGTATATAACAACAATGTGACAATTGTCGTGGTTTCTGTGGCTAGACGCTTTCACAAAAATAGCCCATTCACCATCCGTCTTGAAAGCTGCACTCCTTTGAAAGTTTTCTATCGGTGACACCGATTTGAGTGGTGCAATGTGCACAAAATATGGACATCTCAGCATTTAAACACCACAAGTGATTCTCCACAACTGCTTGTTTTTCTTCATTTTAGACATAAATCATGTATAACGATAGTATGAGTTCAATTAACTCTCTTTTGTTTTATTGATATGCTTTCATCATCGTTTAAGTACAAAATGATATCTCATTTTTGAATTGCATGTCTTTTAGATGATTTTTCGATTAGTTTTTCCTTAGCAAAAAAGAAAAAAAATACTACTTAATTTTTTTACACCAGTGTATTTTATTGCCTTGCAATACCGCCTCCAATAAAACGACACATGCAAATCCCTTTTCAGTGAATCTCTAATTAAAAAAATCATCATAATTAACAAATTCCTATTTGGTCGGTCTAATATTTCACAAAACATTTTTAATTATAACAATTACTTAACGCACCTTGGGTGTGCCGATTTCTCTAAAATCCATTTTTAGAAAATCTCTACTCTACTAAAGAACACAAGCTTGTCACATTTTTAATATCTAGATCTATCAGTACAAATTTGTGAGTTTATACTTATAACGGATTCACAACCACCTATGAGAGTCTATATTTGCAAAACTCCTGTTTAGTAAACTTCTATTGAATAAAATAAAAATGCTTATCAAATTTCTAGTCTATAGGTCTAATAGTTCAAAATCAGTAACTTTTATCTTTAAAAACCTGAAACGCTTTTTTTTGTTCGCTTTTCCCCAAACACGTTTTTAGCCATTTTCTACTAAAAAAATTATTTTTCCTGCAAAATTTCAAGTTTGTATCTAATATTTACATAGATCTCGTGATGAGTGAGCGAGTTTTGAGCAGTGTATATTTATCCGATATACACTGCTAAAACAGTTAAATAATATTGCAAATCTTACTTAAAATAAGAGTAAAAAAGGTTTTTTGGGGAAAATTGAAAAAGTCATCACAAAAGTTATTTTTTATCATTTTCATACTTTGAAGTATGCAAATTGTGTGTTAAAAAATACGCTTTAGTGGCAGTTAATGAGATGAAGTGTGTTGAATGAGATGAACAGACTGAGAAGCCTGTCCAGGGATATCTCAAAAGTAAAAAATAAATTAAAAATTTAAAAAATTTTATAAAACAAGCTTTTATTTAAATATACTAAAAATAATATAATAAACTATTCCTTCAAAACTTTTTTTTACTATCAACTTATAACATCATTAGACAATTTATATGATATAAAAGCTTGTCGCAAGTTTTACCTGTGTAGATAAACAAGTAAATTAAATAACTTGATCGGATTGATTTTAATTTTTCAAACTAAGTAAACACGAGTATTCAAATCTCGCAAAAAGCTTTTACATTATATAAGTTGTGTAATGACGTTATAAGTTGATAGTTAAAAAAGTTGTAAAGGAAAATTTTTATTTTATTCTTTTTAGCGCATTTAAATAAAAGCTTGTTTTTAAAAATTTTTTTTTTTTTACTTTTAATATATTCTGCTAATCCTTCTAATAGGAGTATTTTCATTTGGGTGGAATTGTGGCATTATAAATAATCAAATGTGTATTCAAGGAAGTGTTGAATTTGGCAGTGGGGGAATGATGGTATATTCTGCAAAACAATGATGAGCGTAATGGTCTCAACGTTATTCGAAATGCCGCCTGACAAGTCGCCTATTACAGTTCCTTACACTGTAGCAATTGGAGATTACTTCATTTTAATTGACGACAATTGCAGACCACATCGAGTAATTTGGTGGATAATTTCCTTTTCGAGGAAGGAATCATACGAATGGATTGGTCAGCGTGTTTTCTGGACAGGAACTCAACACGCATATTTGGTACATTCTAGGCAGACAGTTGTTGGCCGCCTACCACTCCCACAAACGCACCAAAAACTAGAAATAGATCTTCTGGAGGAGTGGTACAGAATACCCTATTAATTGCTTCTTTTACTCCATAACTCAAAGGTATTCAACCGGGGCCTCGCTGTTCGGGAAAATCAAGGAACTTCTTTCAAGAAAGCACCTTTTTTTATTCTTTTTTTCTCAAACGCACAATTTGTGTTTTTTTTTTCTTTTGGTACCCAAATGTTAAAAAAATGCACCTTTTTCTGCTAAACAAGGGCTTTTTTCACATATAGCTAACCATGTATCAGTCATCTAAACATTTTCCCACCCGCAAGATTCACCCACAGCCAGAACGTATTTTTTGTTTTGCGCAGTACATACGATGTATGACATAAGAAAAACGAGACTGAGTGTGTGGCTTAAAAAGGTGGTGGAAGTTGGCAATAACTGTTTTGTGGACCGTCATACCACACATCTCAAATTTCCATGTGGTCAGATTCGACTTAACGGATCACACGAGTTTTGAGTACTGCTTTTTTGAATGAACAAGTAGAACCGTATTCTGCTGGATAAATGTCTTAAGTAAAACCTAAACAGCAAATGGACATCGAGTTTTTTGTCAAACTTAAGAAATCAGCTGTGGAAACATTTGAAATGTTAACGTAAAATAATGGAGATAAAAGTTTGCCTATCGCATGTGTGCTCGAATAGCATAAGTGGTTTTCAGGGGGAAAGATAAAGTGTGGCAGAGAGAGAGAGAGAGAGATGGAGAGAGATGATTAACATTCTGGGCGTCCAAGATAAGTGATTACAGGCCAAAATATTGCAAAATTGCATTATGTGATCCGGGGTGACAGAAGTTTATGTGTTCATGCAGTGACAAAATTGGTTAACTAGGATAAGGAAGCTGTTCTACGCAATTTAATTGACAAATTACACAGAAGGAATGTTTTTCTGAAGATTGTACCAAAAGTTATGTCCGATGACCAAAAACAGTCCCGTAAAGAAGTGTGTGTGTGGACATGTTAAAACACATCGAAAACTAGACACATTTCTTGGAATCTATTGTAACATGTGATAAGACATGGGTTTTTACCTACGGCTTAGAATGTAAATGCCAGTCGATGCAGTGGAAGTCTCCAGGATATCCAAGACCGAAATTCAAAAGGTACTGCTTATTCTCTTCTTCGACATTAATAGAATTGTTATGATTGAGTGGGTTCCATGTCGTCAGATTGTTAATCAGCCCTATTACATTGAAATACTTAAAAGATTTCGTGAAAAAAATTAAGGAAATAAATAAAGCTCCAGTTGTGGAGTGATGGATGGTTGTGACATCTGGACAATGCTCTTGCTCACAGGACCTTATATGACAAGACGTTTCTGACATCCAAAAATATTAATGGGGTGAAACATCTTATTTACACATTCAACCTCTATTTGACTCCATGGGACTTTCTTTTTATTTCCTAAAGTTGAATCTTGCTTAAAGGGACCCATTTTATCTCCGTTTAAAAGGTTCAGGTAAAAACGGAGAGTCTCCCGAAAAGTTTTCCAAAAACCTCTTTCCAGATCTGTTATCATGGCAACAAGAAATCCAGAAATTAGTAAATACTGAAGGGGTCTACTTTTGAGGTAGTAGTGTGAGAACTAATCCTGCAAGTATACATATAGTAATGATGTATTGGACCAGTCTCGTTTCTTTAGTGTCACACCTCGTATATATAGAATTAGCCGTGTTCCATCAGTTTAAATATGCTAGGATAGGATTTATTAGACATTACCATATTGATATGGCTTTTCTTCTACTTTTGCTCTTTTAAAAATATTAATAATAATATAAATCATGTTAGTTTGAATTCAAATGTTCTTAAGCATTTTTAAACTTGAAAAAAAAAAAATCTTAATTTATTATCTTAATAATATAATCGGCTTAAAAATCGGTACTAGAAATTAGTTTCGAAAATTAATAGTTCAGAGATATTTGTCTTGTTGAGATTATCATACAATTATTTTTGTTTCATAAAAAAACATGTATTTTTTTTCTTTTGTTTAATTTTAATTTTAAATTTACATTTTTCTTTCTCAAAGGCGCAGAAAAAATATTTATAATGTTAAAAAAATATTTCTTTAACGAAATATATTTCTTAAATGAATGAAACTGAAAATTACAAAATGAAGTAAGATGCGATTTACCGAGTATTAAATTTCTCTTTAAAGAAAATTTAGTTGATTAGTAATTTCAATGTTCTATGTATTACTTGTGCTTAATTGATAACAAAGGTAATTTTAATACATGGGAAGCTGTTAATTACAATTTAAAAGTATTTTTTAAAAAATTATAGATATACAAAAATTAGTAACTGAGAAATATAATTCTTAAAATTTATTGAACAGTGCGCTACATCAAAATTTAGATAATCAGTTTGAAAAATTTAATATCTAGAAATATTTAGAAATTAGTATTTTACCACGATTTTTTATTAAAAGACATCAAAGAAATAATGAAAAATGTTCAAAGAATTATTTAATGATTTTTTTTTAAAAAAACGACAATTTGCGTGCATTGGAAAAACCAAATTATGTTCCTTGTAAAATTATAGTTATTTACTTTTAAATATTGAAATTATTTATGCATTTTTTGTTGTCATTTTAATGAAACTTGACCTTAAAAAAAAATGAGCATTTCTAATAACCTTAAATGAAATAATGTCTGCATACTTTAATTAGTCTTTACACTGAAAAACTTAGTTTCATATATATATGTATATGTATATTTAATAAAGAGAGAGAACATAGCAAGTTTTAATTATGATTCCTCAATCAACAGCAATGAACCAAATTAATCTTAAAGATGTTGCAAGGATGATGCAAGAACACTCATTATATTTCAAACATCATTGTGTATATTTTCCTCTTCGAAAGCTTCTTTGATTTTTATTACATTCTTGGTAAAGTAGAATGAAAGGTATTAATGGTTTATTTTTAACTCTATGAAAATGATTTTTTTCTCTATTTTCAAAGAAACATAATCATATATGTATGGATCTTAATTTGATTTGTAAACAATGCTTAAGTTTCATTTAAATTAGTCAACATATACATGCAACTAATACTGCTACCTTATAACTTCAGTTCATTACAATTTAATCTTCAGTTTAACTCGTTTTTTCCCCATAATTTCTCTCATACCTCTTAAATAACTTTATCTCTATAGAATCAAATAAGTCCTGCAACTTTTAGAATTTTATATAATTTTCAAAATAATAGTATAATAAGAATTTTGTTGAAACATGTCTTTGAAATATTCAAGTTCCATTGCATTTAATTACTTAACTCAAGTGTAAAAACATTTTCACTCATTTGAAAATGAAAGGAATAATAAATTAGTTTTTCTTTTGAAAAAAGAAATTGACTTTTATTAAAGTCAGACGACTGTCCTCCAGTTTTCAAAGGCCTTAATTATTCTTAATTCAATCAAAATAAAGAAGTCTACTTCAAATTGCCTTTCAGATAACATCATTAAATAAAAGCACACATGAACATTCTAAGACGCAAAGCAAATTAGTTTCAGTAGTTTTTTGAATTTTTTCCAATCTGTTAAATATAGAATAGTTAAAATTAATTCAACAGGTTCTTTGAAAAAATATATTTGATTAAAGAACTTAAGAAAAGCAAGAGACTTCCGAGCGTGAAAGTTATATTACAGCAAACGCATCAATATTTGATGACCAAGAAGAAATTCCAAACGTACAATATTTTTGTATGTTTGTAGTGCTAAATAAATTTGTTTTGAGATTTAAAAAAAAATCGCTCATTGTTTTTCTTTAAAGTATTTGGAAAACAGCTATTTTTCAAATCTTCATAGATTACAATTGACTTTTTATTATTTACTAACGGAATTTCCCATATTTTACTCTAATATATTTTATGACAGTAATATATCAACTATAAAACTTCGCTTAATTTCGAGATTACTTGAATGAAGAGAGATATTTTGAATAGTAACTACTTAAAGAAATAAATAACCTATTTCAAAAATATAAATAAAACGTAAGCCCCATGCAAGTAATTGTTTATTAGCATTGTACTTTAAAGTTACAAAATATCTATGGGCAATGGACTTCGTAGTTTTCAAAAGTCGGCAAATGACTGAAACTTGAAATTTAATAGCGCAGGTCTCAAGTGGGCTACCATATAACTTGGCTATCGAATCCACACAAAAATATCATATTAAATATTGACATATAAGCAAAATGATTATATATATGATATTTTAAATAAAATAAAAGTTATTAAAACATGCTATTACAACTATGAAAACAATTCTAGAAACAATATTGATAATTTAAAATATTAAAAAAAGTTTGCACACATGTACTATAATTTAAAATTAACAATAGTATCCAATTTTCTAAGCACACTTTCTCAATGCATGTGTTGTTTCCATAGTTGAAAATGTATCTTCAATTCGTAATTTAATCAATGTATTCAGTATTGATTTGTATTGAAAAAAAAAGATAATGCAACTTATATATTAGTTAATAATGTAGATTTTTTTCCAAAAAAAAGTATTAAGGTTCTTAAAAAAAAGAAAAATAGCCTAAATACATAACATTCTAGAACAGCATGAGTCTACAATTTGTTAGAATAAAAAGGACAGTTTTCTTTATATTGAGAATAGTATATAACAGTATTACATAATTCTTTTTAAACAAACATGATAATACATATAATAGCAACTATTTATAATATGTATCATTTAAATAATTCTTTATATTATTAAAATTTTACATTAATCTATTGAAAAATTAATGTTTCACTTACACAGAAACACCTACATGTTGCCATATAGTTTTGTTTTTAATTGATCATACACAATAAAAATAACAAATTTATAGTTTTGAATTAATTGAAGATTTTAGAGGAAAAATAATCTCAATAGAAAATGAATACCTCAAAAATAAGGACAAAATTTTATCATCTACACCATGAATAATTTAAATATGAAAGAAATCAAATATTTTTTAAATAATAATTTCTATATTTCAAAAAATATATGCAATCCATACAAAAAAATCACACACAAGTGTATCTCTCTTGGATCTATGATGTGAAACTTTATATTTTTAAATTCCTACTATTAGCTCTTTCTGTATATTTATCTCGTTCAAATTTTCAATCGTTAATAAAATGCATTTTAAAGCACTCAATTGAGTTGAAATTTTATATATATGTTTATTTTGGATGACAATACAGTAATTTAATTATAATTAAAAATTTAATTGATTAAAACTAATTATTCAAATAATTACTAATACAGCCACGTTGGCATCATTTTTGGCGAATTAGCGGCCATTTCAGCGATTTGGGTCGACACTTAAAAAGGTTTTTCCTCACATTTTAAAGCGCTCATTTGAGCTGCAATTTTATATACACTATTGTTTTGGGTAACAATATGATAATTTAATTATAATTAATTAAAATTATTGGCTGAAACTAATTATTTAAAGAATTACAGATACACTCATGTTGGCTTCATTTTTAACGACTTGGGTTCGTACTTTAAAATAATTTTTTTTCCCCTCACGTTTCAAAGCATTCAGTTGAACTGAAATTTTATATGCATGATTGTTTTGGATGACAATGCGATACTTTAATGATAATTAATAGAAATGAGTTGCGACTTAATGTTGTGATTCTGTTATATGTATATACATATTTATATTAATTGTAACTATTTAAAAAAAATAACTAAATTAATTTTTTTTGTTGATCTAATTAGAAATTGACTTAAAAATATTTTTATATTACTTGTTTATAAAAAAAATGTACACTTTCCACCATATTACACAAATGGACAAAAAAAATTAGCGCACCAACAAATAATTGCGGGATTGTAACAAAACTAAGCATGGAGATACATGTCGAGAAGATATACATTCGATTAGAAATGCAGCGTGATTGCGCATTACGTATAGTCAGTAGAGGGCGTTTAACGTCATTGTTTCTGTGGAGTATAAAACTGGTAACCAAAGCTTGTTTGAATGTGCTGAATCGTTTATAAAAGAATGGCTGAGGTAGACATGCTATTACGCCATTTTCGAAGACAATATGAGCAGCTGCTGCAGTTTGAGAGGGGAAGAATCATCGGCATGATGGAAACTGGGTAGTCAAGTAGGCGAGTAGCTGGTCGATTAGGCCACTCTGATTGTGTTGTGAAGAGGTGTTGGGACCAGTGGATCCAAGAGATGTCATTTACCCGAAGACCAGGCTCAGGACGCTCTCGACAGACCAGTCGTCGAGAAAAACGTCACATCGTAAGAAATACACGCCTACAGCCAACTGCATCATCGGCCGCCATCCAGAGCAACAGGTAGCACCTTCACTAGGGGCCCCTGTGTCTTCACGAACCATGGCGCCTAAGAACATTTGGGATCGTGGCGCCCAATACGTGTGCTGCCCTTGACTCCCACCCATCGAAACCTCCGTTTGGAGTGGTGCCGTACACGAGGAAGTGATGACAATCGTGTTCGTGTGTGGAGGCCCCGTGGTGAACGCCTCAATCCTGCCGTTGCTTTACTGCGACACACCGCTCTCCACCGCAGCTGGTGTCATGGTATGAGGTGCCATTACCTACAATACACGGTCACTCCTAGTATTGATCTATGGCACCATGAAAGCCCAGCGATATGTCGAAGACTTCCTGCAACCACATGTGTTGCCACTCATGCAACGGCTCTTAGGGACCATTTTCCAACAAGACAATGCTCGGCACAACACGGCAAGGGTATCACAAAACTGTCTCCTATGCCTCAATGCCCGATTGTATCGCATCGTGCATTCGAGCTAGAGGGGGTTCAACAGGGTATTAATTCCTCAGCTTTTTTGTTTTTTTCTCTAAAAATAAATGATCATTTTTCTTTGATTTTCTAATGATTTACTAACATCAAAGTAGTCTTTATGTGTGTAAAATTTCGTTTTATTTTGACTACTCCATCTTGATGCGTTAATTTTTTACCATGAGTGTATTTTAATCAACAGAAACATTAATCATTAACTTATTGTACTCAGATAACTCATTGATATTTTCTTGATTACATATAATTTTTAAATAAGTTTCTTCGTAATCAGTTTTTTGTGAGAGTTATATACTTACTGCATAGCTTTCATCCCATGGCATGATAATTTAATATTAAAATTCATCGTCTCCGAGTAAACATACTTACAATTCAAGTTAAGTTTATCATTGTAGACATTAAAAGCACATGGCTATATTAAGGCATTGTCTTTCAAACTTCCAGTATTTGCGACCCAATTTTCAATCATAATTTACATCGCCCCCCCCATTCAATATACGAGTTCCAAAACGGTAATTAAATAATATAAAATTTAGATGCATCTAGTTAATCATACATGTTACTAAGAAATTTCTTATCACAAATTACGAAGATACATTTATGCAATCAGTTTTAAAGGCATTATTGAAAATTTTAATGACTGAGTCGTAGCGTATCGTGCTCCCAAGCCACAGGTTCGGGGTTAGAACCCTGAACTGAGCAATTTCGACTCAACATTTCATCCTTTCAGGAGGATGTACATGGGTACCAAGCTTGCTTGGGAGCTTAACTCTGGGGATATCACGTCAGACTGACAACCTGACGGCCGCGGTGGCCGAGTGGTCTAGGCATCGGATCATGGCTAGCATGTCATGGGTTCGATCCTAGTACCACTAGAGATCCGCCGTGTAGGGGAGCGATGCACGTTAAATCTGTCGAGAGCTCAAACGTCCTACCGTTGGTGTGGTGTGGTAGTTAGGAGAGGGGTGCCAGCTCAAGTGTCGTCCGCGTCACTTGACCATGGTTCAAAATTACGTGGAACTCACCAAAAGCCCTCTTGTTGCTAATCAGTGCGACGTTAATATTCTCTCACTGAAAACCTGACCGGGTTATTTGATAATGCCCCTAAGTACCCAAGGTCATGAGAACTGAGAAAGGCACAGTAGACCTTGGTCCTCTATTGCTGTTACGCCACTGAATTTAGTTTTTAGTTAAATATAAGTCGTTTAGTTTTTATTTAGTTAAGTTTAAGTCGTGAGGTAAAAATTAATGATGTAGTTTAAATTGTTATATTTACCAAGAACAAGTAAGTCATCAATATATATAAATAGGAAACGCCATTATTATTAAAAATAGTGTACAGCGTGAAATACATTTAACGCAAAAATGCTTAAGACGAAATATTGGTTAACATGAAATGAAAATCGCTTAAGTATGTAGTTATTTTATCAAAGTAGGTTCAAAAATTGTGTATTTTTTTAATTACGTATTTTAAATCTACATGTTAAATCTATGTTTTATAGTAAAATATACACACACAAAAAATTGAAAAAGAATTTTTATTTAAAATATAGAATGATACCATATCATATATATATATATATATATATATATATTGGTAATATATATAATATTCTATATATATATATATTATATATATATATTATTCGTTAAGTCCGTTGCATTTTGTTTTTTTTTGTATTTTTTTTTTTTTTTTTTTTTTTTTTTATTTTTATATTTTTTTTTTTTTTTTTTTTATATATATATTTTTGTATATATATATATACATGGTGTACAGCCTTAATGTGACCCAATAGCTAATTCCTGAACCATTCGGTTTAGATATACACTTCTAATTTGAAAGAAGTTTTTAAACAGGTAAATAATGTTTTTACGTGCTTTTCAAACCAAAAAACCCATTTACAAAAAAAAAAAAAAAAAAAAAAAAAAATACAAACATTAAATTTGTATATGGTCCCCAGGTTTTCTTACTTGTATTTAGGAAAAGATGCAGTACACAAAAAAAAAACACAAAAAGTTTCATTTTATTACGATAAAAACTGAACGAGTTATGCCTTCATAAATTTGAAGCATCCGAGTTGCTCAGAAAAGGGGGTCGTATATAAATTGAGTTAAGAGAACAGTTATTCACTATCTACAGAAAGAGCAAAAGAAAAACATCACAGATCGGCAAATTTTATTGTGTATGGCAAACAATAAAAATTAAATTAAATAAATACAAATTTACCGAAAAGATTAAAACAGTTGTTTTAACAAGTAGCAGCAAAATAATAAAGGATTTGCCGTTCGAATTATAGTATAATGTGGAATGATGCGCCAATCATGAATCTGGGGCTTTATTATATCAGAATGTCCAAATGAACTTAAATAATGGTGAAGGCACGAGGTGTGGCACGAGACAAGGGAATACGTCTATGACCACTCAAAGTTTTATACAAGCGTTGAACAGCACGGGCAATTGTGCAATAAGATGGATGACTCTGAGTGGGAAATTTAATGGCATAAAGTCTTGTCGCCTCTCTCTTATTTCGATTACACTGCTGATAAAACAGTACGATTTCACAGTATTCTACATTTGTATACATCTCGTTCTCCCGTAATAGAATTCATAATATTAGAATACGACTGTATGCAATTGTAAGCGACTACACAACAGATTTTTAACGTTCGTCATGATCAGCAAAAACGCAGCAAGTCAGACTGAAGCTACAGCATATAAGTCTATTTTTTGGAACTTCTTTTGAAATGTTTCGTTCAAAATATTTTATTTTTTCTATATTTTACACGTACACAGAATAAATTTTATTTCTTAAGTATCAATTATTGTATTTTTAACGTATGCTTTCAAATTTAAAAACGATTTACATAAGAGTGACGTGCAAGAACAAAAGTTTACTGGCAGAGTTCCAACTAATTTCATTTTGGAGACGGCCCCTTATTAGCTTTTGAAAATTGCTGAGAGATAAATGTACGATTTTGATGTTCATAATCGTCATTTTATCTATTAATGAATTTTTGTGTTTACTTTTTTTATGATCTTTTCCTAAATATAAGTGATAGGACCTGAGGACCGTATAAAAAAATTTGTAATTTTTTTGTAAATGGGTTTTTTGGTTCGAAAAGCACGTAAATACATTATTTACCAGTTTTAAAACATTTTTCAAATTGGAAGTGTAAATCTAAACCGAACGGTTCGGGAATTAGCTATTGGGTCACATTAAGGCTGGACACCCTGTATATATATATATTACTAGTTGTACAGTTTATCGATAGATGGCGCCTCATGCTACGGAAATTAACAATATTATATTTTCTAAAAATTAATTCTATATGTCTACGTGGTATTTTTATTTTCTATAAATTTTAAAACAAAATATTGAGTTTTTAAATGTGAATGTATAGTATTATTATCAAAACTTAATAATTTTAGGCGATGCTGTTATTGTCCATAGCCGAGGAATATGAGTCACGTGGTAGGTCTTTATCTAATAGTTTAACTTTGATTTTAAATATTTTAGTAATTATTATAGGCTATAATATTATCGTTTTACATTAATAGATTATGGTTTTATCTATAATGATAGTTAAACTTCTCTAGAAAATTTCTTGCTTTCCCTATGCCCAGAGTATTGGCAAATTCATTTGAAGGTTGGCTGGCCGGAAAAACATTGTTTAAACCTGCATTTCTGGTTCCTGAGGCTAGGAGTTTGCTCTAGTATTTCTGTGGCTAAATCTATTGTATTATGACTATAGTTATCTTAGGTATATAACTATTTTTTGTATATTTTTTTTTATTTATATATATATATTATATATTATATATATGAGCACAAAACGTGAAATATTATTAAAAGAAACAGAACGGGTTGCACACTTAACTAGTGTCGAAAAAATGCATACGTGAGGAAAACGCGCATTGCACAAATTTTGCTACATCTACATTGTCCGTGGAAATCGCGGGATGCGCAGCGCGAGAGTTAATCGGAAAAGATTTATTTTCTTTCAATGAACAAAATACGGAAAGCACCAGGTATTTAATAGGGGATATGAAATAAAAGAGAAGTGGTTTCACATTATTTTTATGCATTATTGGACTTTCGTAAATTATTATCGGTTGCTCATATTGTGTTAGATTAGTACTTCTCAAACTTTCAATATTCGCGACCCAATATTCAATCATAATTTTCATCGCGCCCCCTCCATACAATAACAATATATTGAATTCAATAATACTATACCTTGACTTTGAAGCTACAATACGACTTTAACCTCTTAAGTGCCACCGGCGTATATAAACGTATCACTCAGCCAACGCGATAAATGCTCAGGACGTATATATACGTCTATCCGAGCTATGTTCTCTGTGCACTGCTATCCATAAAATTAGTCCGAAGGCCTTAGAATGTAATGAATGGAACTTGATATGTTTGCGAACGATTTACTTATTTCAGAGAAGTTTTTATTTATTTATTCCTTTCATCCCCCCAATACATAACATACGCGCGCCTATATGGAAAGCGGTGGCCTTGGGAAGCGAATCCCGTAACTTTTAATGGCAGTTTCAAGATTAATTAAAAACCATGCAAATTATCAAGTTAAGTGTTAGTTTTTGTAATAAAAATATACCTGACTAGCCCATGGGGTTACTGGTAATTATTAAACTTGTTCTCAAATTAGAATTGTTAAATTAATTATAAATTACATTGTGCAATACTTATACATTTATAAGTATATTATATGAATGCAAATGTGTATTTTATATTTTTAAAAGCTTTTATTTAACTTACAATGTATGTATGTATGTATGTATGTATGTATGTATGTATGTATGTAATTTGTTCGGGTGGAATCTTGCAACTCAATTTTGAAGCTGATATCTTCCTCCCATTGAGCTGAAATTTTGTATAAGCGTTTAGTTTGGATGACAATGCATGTTTTGACCATTTATATTCCGATATTGCAATTAATTAAAAAGATATTAATTAAAAACGTTAAACTAGTTTTGGGCGCCAAATTGGATATATCTGCATTGTTGTAATAATTTTATTGTTACAACAATGACAAAAGTTGGCGTCGAAAATCGGTTTTCAGCCAAACTGGAATTTCATAACGTTGCGCTATTGACAGTATTAATTAACTTTGTCTAAAAAATAATTACATTTCTACAACGTAAAAACAATCTAATTTCTACAACGTATGCAATTTTTTTACAAATTTCTATCTATTTCCTTGGATTTAAATTCAAAACAAAAAGTAGAGCTATTTTCAAGTAGATTGGTACATTGTATACCTTTCTCAACGCTGCCAAGTTAAACTGAGATGGAGTGTTGAAGAAATTCTTTAAATAATTTATCTAACTTTAATCTATGAAACTCAGACAAAAAATAATTACAGAATCGGAAAGATCATTTTCTTAATGTATCTTACCCATCAAAAAGGAATCCGCTAGGAAAACAATAAGAGAAAATATTATCTAGAAATGCAATATATTTTCGATTAAAAAAAATAATTGTACAATAAAATGAAGTAATTTTTTAAAGAAATTTTCTAATTTTAAGCCTACGAGTAATTTAAATATACCTCATTTTATCACCAGTAATCTAAACACACACTACGACATGTGTCCTTAAATTTAATTACAAATAGAATCTGTTAATTTTATTTGAATTTAATTATTGATTTTTTCAAAATCAAGTTTCTAAAGATGATCTGAGCAATTAAAAAAAATAGATTCTTACGTAGAAGATATTCAATGTCCAGCAAAAAATTATCATTATTTGATAAAACTTTCTTTTTGATTACAAAATGCGTTTTTAGTCTTAAGCATTTTATTGATTAATACAAATATTGAAATGCCTTTTGAAGTTTTTAATAAACAATTAAAATTTTCTTCTAATATGTTAGAGAAATACATCCCTTATCTACAAAATATTTCAAATAATATATTCTTTAAGTTTTTCAAAAATAGTCAAAATTTTAATTAAACATTTAATAACTTTCTCATTTATGAAGATAATCTCACTAAACCTTTTTTTTCGTGTGTAGAACAATGTTACCAAAATCTGCATGAAGATTGAAAAAATTGCTTAAAAATTACGGATTTAAAAAAATTGTGTTTTTAGTCTAATACCATTTTGCGAGAATTAATTCAGCTAAACCAGGGTTGGCGAACCAGCGTTTAATGAGTTGAACAGGCTGAGAAACCTGTCCAGCGATAACTAAAAAGTAAAAAATAAATTAAATGTAAAAAAACTTTTTAAGAACAAGCTTTTATTTAAACGCGCTAAAAAGAATAAAATAAACTTTTCCTTTAAAACTTTTTTTACTATCAACTTATAACGTCATTACCCACAATTTATATTATATAAAAGCTTGTCGCGAGATTTACCTGTGTAGATAAACAAGTAAAATAACTTGACCTGATTGATTTTGGTTTTTAAAAATTCAAACTAAGTAAATATGAGTACTTAAATATTGCGACAAGCTTTTATATCATATAAATTGTGTAATGACGTTATAAGTTGATAGTAAAAAAAGTTTTAAAGGAAAAGTTTATTTTATTCTTTTTAGCGCGTTTAAATAAAAGCTTGTTCTTAAAAAGTTTTTTTACATTTAATTTTTTTATGTTAAAATGTATTTTGTTTGTTTACTTTGAGTAAATGGATAATTTTCGCTTAAATAATTTTTAATTTTCGACTTTTCAATATATTTGCACCCCCCTCGTAAGGTTAGCACGCCCCCCTAGGGGGCGGACACTACAAATTGAGAAACGCTGCAGTAGATTATGATAATGTGTGTACAGACCCAAAATTGGCAGACAAAGACATTTTGGCCTTTATTCAAACCTCCACAAATATTACTGATTCCCATGATTCTGACGGCCAAAAAGGAAAAAAAAAAATATTGCAGTCCCTATTTCCACGTTATCCGAAATAAAGAACATCATGAAAAGTGTGTTCATTTTTGCGCATTCCAATAGTGAAATGTATAACAAAATGGACGACATCGAACAATTTGTTAAAACTTTGATGCTAAAAAAGACAAGAAGCAAAATATCAGACAATTTTCCAGAAGCTCAATAAATGTTTTTTTTTAATATACTTGAAACTTTTATATTAAATATCATTAAAGTCTCATGAATATTTTCGTTCATTTTTTTTATTAAATACATGCATGCATCTATGTAAATAAAATATACTCTAATAAACTCACTTTTGTTAAATATCTGTTTTTCGTTACAAAATCGCTTAAAACGAAAAAAATATTTCAGTCCTCTTAATTTCATGTTAATATATTTTCATTGTAAATATTAGTTTTAGTCAGAATATTGCTAACAGGTCCACTTTGAGGCAAACCTTTAATTTGCTTATAACGTTTACAATTGAACTCTAAATAGTTTTCTTTCATAATTCTACGAGAAATTTACATTTTTGGAAATTAATAATAAATATAATTGGACGTAGAAAAAGGAAGAGATTTGTTTACTGGAAGGGATAGGGTTTCGGTCTATATATAAATACTAGCCGTTACCCACCCACTTCGCTGGGTATTCCATGATGTTTTATAAATTTATACTGTTTATGTATATATATAAATTATTGATATATAAGTCCAGCATTAATAATTAGATTGTATTGAAAAATATACATATACCTGTAACTGTTGCCTCTTGAAAAAAAAAAGGGCAGAACCCATCTAATTTGTATTTTCTAAAAATCTCTAAAATTGAAGTATAGAATGATATTTTCCCTTTCATAACAATATAACCAAGTGGATTCCCGCAAAACCAATTTTCGGTGGATCTCTACTCCGTAAATTGAACATGCAAGCCAAATTTAAAGTCTAAATCTA
>BMAO01035890.1:0-17399 GCA_019973975.1 Trichonephila clavata | reverse complement strand
GCTACAGAAATATAGCTACAACTGTTTTGCCCGTACAACGTACATGCTACAGAAATATAGCTACAACTGTTTTGCCCGTACGCCAGTGCTTCTCAAACTTTCCGATTTGCGACCCATTTTTCAAACATAATTTTATCGCGCCCCTCCAAGTAATAACAATGCTTTGAAATCAATTATAGTTCACTTTGACGCTGAAGCTGCAAAAGATTTTAGTATAAACCGTAAGAATATCAAGATAAGTATTAAATTTTTTGCATATTTTACATATGACAAGCCTATAAGATCATTGATAATTATTAAACTTGATTTTAACTGAGTAAAGTTAAATTTATTATCAAATATATTGTACAGTACTGAGGCATTATAAGTGTATTATATCAATGTGGATGTGTGTTTTATTTTTTATTATGTCAATGTATATTACTTTGCGTCCCTTCAGTAAATTAATAAATTTTTGAAATAATCTTTTGTTTTCAACTTTTTGATATGCCTGCGCCCCCCCCCCCCCCCCACATATGGTTATCACGCACTCCTAGGGATTTTGCCTACAGTTTGAGGAACGCTGCCGTTCGCTGTACTACACTGATATTTTCTTTCTTTGATTTGCGCTTATGTTTAATTCTTATGGTGCATTATTTAGTGCTACTTTTTGAAAAGGTGATGTTGTTTTTTTATGGTACTAGAATACTTTTCGTCCGGCTTTTTTTTTTTCATGTTGACGGCTATAATTAGTGGGGTATGTATTTATAAAACGTAAAAAATATGCCTTTCTTGAAGAATTTTCAGTTTAAAAAAAGACCGCTTAATGAATTAAAAGAAAGAAGTGAAAACTGAGTTTCAATATTAACAAAAAAACTGGGGATTGATTATAAGTATAATTTCTTGACGTAGCGTTTTTCCAAATGTAAAATAATTCACACGAATAAACAGTACAAACTTGTAATCAATTGCTTTGAATGCCAATAGAATGAATTTAAGAACGAACAAATTAAAGCTTATTAAATTAGTATCATATATTAAAAATTGATTGTAAAAAGACTCAAATAAATATGTTGTATATTATACCAATATAAGCTAATATTTCATTCGACGTATGTTACCGCAATTGCCAAACATCCATGGTAGTGAACTCGTTGCCTACATTATTCTTTAAAGTAATGGGGTCGAGTGTCACTAAATATCCACCATGAAGAGGGGCTAATACAATGTACATGTTAACCCCTTAAACAGTTTTTTTCCCCCAACATATTCCAAAAAAGGCACATTTTTTATTTTATAAATCTATGCATTATACTTAACAAAATTCAAAAATGGAAAGACTTTATATTAATTTTTAACTTCAAAAATTCCACACTATTTTTTATTTCATAGATGTGTAACACCAAAACCCCTAAATGTTTGCTTTTTTAAGTGCCTTCTGCATGCTATGATGAGTATTCCATATATCTTAAGAGAATTTCTCTCATACTTACCCCCCCCCCCCCCAAAAAAAAGAAAAATATGCTCTTACCTTTTTTTTTCAACAGTTGGGTATTTTGTGTGTGCACATTTTCATACAATTTGAAGCATGGTGTTATACTGTCTTATATTGCAATGAGGACAATCATAACAAGGCTTTTTTAATTATCTTCAATTCCCATCGCTTCTCAAGCAACAATTGCACAATCATTGTTCTTTATTGAATATTTTGAAGAACTTAAATTCTTCTCTTCCATGAAAAATTTCACCTACATCCCAAAGAAAATCCCGAATAAGAAGTGTTTCAGTACCATTGAAAATAGAGTATCTCTTGAAAATACAAGCAAAATAACATCACTATAAGAATTAAAATATGTGGAAATAAAAGATAGAAAGAAGAAATTATAATTGGCTGTACAACGTGCGAGCAAACCGGTTGTGGTCAGCTTTCTGTAGCCCTTGCGGTGTACGGGCAAACCTGTTAATGGGTTAAGGACTCGTATCAAGAATCAAAGTCTTATTATACGTTTAGTGGAGAGCCAGATGTCATATATGCTTCACTTTAGGGACATTCAGAATTAAGTGGTACTTCACCAATGTTCCTGCTTATACTTGTCAGTAGATTTCACTTATCAAAATGAAATATTTTCCTTAACAAGGGCTCATTATTAGGATGGATAAGAATAAATATCTTCTGGGTACAAAATGATTTCATTCGAGAGTTTTGTCATCAGCTGATGCAATATAATTCAATTGTTTAGGAACTTGTGAAAAGAAACAGATTAGAGAGATAAAATATTTGGTAAAGAAGTTATTTCCTGCTTGAGAGACTTTCAAATTTTAAGTCATTGCAATATGAAACATAAGGTGCCATGTCTAAAAATGATTGATGGCAGTTCTGCTAACCGAGGGGGATATGAATTATAAAGGTCTGTTTTTGCAAAAGTTTATTTTTACACTAATAAAAACTAAAAGGTATTGAAACAACAACAACACAAAAAAATCCTATTTTATAATGAACATTATGCAGATTTTCTCCTTTTTGAAACCAATTCCAAATTAACCACATAACTGCTGTTTACGATTTAGGCAAATGTTTCGCCTTCCAGTGTCACCATCTTTTACATAGACGAGTATATGCGGTGTATTGAATGAAAAAAAAGCAGAAAGAAGTTAATGTTTCTTTGAAATGAGTAAATCCTTCGGAAACACTGTCAAGGTTATTTTATTGCATTTCAAAGCCTTTGAATTAGCTTTACTGAGAGCAATGCAAAAAAAAATAAATATCTGTACTTTGGAAAATTGTATATATACTTCTGAGGCAATCAAAGAATCAGTTGTGAGAGACGGGTATATGCGTCAGTGGCATTTAAGGGTTAACTTCCCCTTTACAACCAAAGAAATGTTGCCACCCCTTTGTCACAGTTTTTCAAACAGTGGCGTGTCATTATGTATTGTATGGGTAAAAGAAAAACCATAAATAATTAAACCCTTCTCGGAAACAAGTAAATTCTTCTCAAACACTGTCGAGGTCATTGTATTGCATTCCAAAACCTTCGGAATATTTTTGCAGATAGCAGCACAGTGTAAAGGTTAGTACTTCGGAAAAACATATATAAACGTCATAGATAGTTAAAGCCCAACTGAGCAATGCGTATACATACGCCCATGGCAATTAAATGGTTAAAAGAGCGAAATGGAAATTTTTACCTGAACAATTATGAAAAAAGCTGAGAAAAATATAATAGATTTTCTCTCCTCCTTTCTAATAATAATTCCAGTTTTGAGTATGATATGAACAAAGTTACTTTTTCATGCGGAACGATATACATGCTTTCACCTTAATGTTAACAGGTGCAAAATGAATGATGTAGACACTGTTTATCTGGGTAAAAGAAGCATAACATTAATATCTTTTACGCTGTTATATAGTATTACGGTTGAAAGTTTGGTGACTTATTGTAAATTTTCACTCCAAGTAATTTTTATCGGCAAGGGAAGCGTACACCAAATTAGGATCCCAAGACTAATTACGATGTCAAAAAAAAAAAAAAATACGATACCAAATACCACTATTATTTTACAAGAAATCATCTCACTCACCTACTATAAATGAATTTCACACTTACCATTAAACACAAATTTCACACTTAACTATTAAATGAGTTTCAAATATTTCAAAAGAATACATTTCCACCTATAAGTCAATCACAAAAGAGTTTATGCTCACGCATACATAAGCACAAACATCACAACACCAACGAAAAACACGCAAGGGAAAATGTAGTACAATCTATTAAATTAAACTAACACAAAAAAATTCCCTTCCGAAACACAAAACACAATCAAGAATGCTTTAATTTCCTTTTAACCATTCGCATCCTTTCGAAATAGTACGAAACAAAGCAGAAAGCAAGTCCCCCGGGTGGCCTACTTGCTAATTCATTTCAGTCTATTTATTCCCTTGCCCCGAAGGAGGTGTGATTTAATTAGCGAATGCATGTGCTCCACAATCTGTTTTATATAATAGACTCTTAGTTTAATTAGAGATGCCTGAAAAGAGGAAGTTAAGATTTTTCAAAGGACTGGTAAATAAACGGAGTAATTCTTGTTGCAAAGTCTTTGGAATTAGGTTTGAATGTTTTTATTTATGTAAATTGTAATCCACTACACCGGTTACTTTTTTTCTCAAAATATTTTCAAAAAGGCACATTTTAAATTATATAAGACTAAACATCCTACATAATAGAGTAAGAAAAAGGAAGAATTAAATTTTTATTTTAAATTTTTTAATTTTTTATATACACCACATTTATATTTTATAATTGGGGAACACAAATCTCTAATGTTTGATTTTTGCTTGTACAGTTTTTATGTTCATAATTTTCACATGGTTATAGGCTTTGTGTGTGACTGCGTGTGAAGAAGTTAGTGTTAGTGTTCTTTTGAAGACTAATCCAAACAATAAGTTGTCAGTTCTGAATCCGTATCCAAATTTAAATCATCCTTTTCACAAAATGTACTTTTGTTGTTTGTATTATACGTATTTTCAAAAATCACTTGTCCGAATGCAAAATCATTGGATATAGAAGAACACAAATTTGAAAGATCTAAATTCCCTCCTTCATCAAAGTAAAATTCCCGTCTCCACCAAAAATAAAATGATAGATGAAAAACATTTCAGTAGCATAAGCAAACTGCTTCATTTTTCAAAACACAGGTTCTAAATACTATAACCACATGGATTAAAAATAAGTTCGAATCTAAGAAAGACAATATCTGTGCCCATACAAAGTACGGACAAAGAGGTTGTGACCAATTTTCAGCTGCCCGTATGATGTACGAGAAAACCGGTATTCTTAAAATCAAAAAAAAAAAATATTCATTATTTTTTTACTTTTTAAGGTATCCGACTACACTAAAATTGTAAATTTTGCCTAAATTGACAAATTTTTTTTTATGATTTTATTTTTTGGCCATTTTATTAGCTTTATAAAAATACCAAGTTTATCGTTTTCCGTTCACTAGAAAAAAAACCACAAGTTTTTTATTAAAAACAGATGCCATTACTTTAAGCAAGATGTCATACTTTAAAAAACGTTTTACTCGAAACGTGATTTTTTTAAAAGAACCAAACGGGGCCAGCGATTGCTAAGCAATTTTTGAAAATAATTAACTGAAATGTTTTGTGTATGTTCTGTATAGTGGAAGTGTTTTAACCATCAGATTTATCAATCACTGTTTTATTACAAAATTTACAGTCAATTATGTGAATATAATCACTGTTTTTTTTAAGCAGTTTCATATAACAACTGAAAGTGCTCCAGTTTTTGTAAAAAAGGAAATATCTCTTTTATGAAGGTCATTTCAAAAATGAATAACATAGCAACACATTAGAATGAAAAAATTGAAAATTTGTTTAAAAACCTTTGGTACAGAATGGGCCGCGTTTATGCTATTTTTTGTCACTTTTTCCTTATTTTTCCAATGTTAGTAATGATAATTTATTTTTCTCTTCTTAATTTTAGCATATTTTTCTTAAAATTTATTAAACACAAATCTAAAAATAACAAAAAGATCCCCATATCTCCCTTTTTTAAAAAAAAAAGTTGTCGCAACCAGCCGTATACCATAATTGCTTTATATAACTTACAGCTTGGAAATTTTTTTAGACAAAATAATTTTATCAATTCGATAATATATTGATAATAGTGGAAAAATGAAATTTCGAGAAAGCCCTGCGTCCCTAACTGGCACAGATATAACCTCCATCATGATAATAAAAAAATGCTATACATTAGCCCCCATTCCAAAAAATCTGATTTGATAGGAAGGTTTATTCTAACATTCCCTATTGTTTGAAATTTACCAAAACCCCAATGATTTACCTGTACTTTGACTGACTATTTTAGCCGAAAGTTATTTGATGATCCTAATATTCATAATACCCTCAAAGACTTATTCCTCTTTTAAAAAGTCATAACTTTTATTGACGTTGCAATTAATCTCGTACCAGATGTCAATGTTGTATTGTAAAATATACACAGTTATGGGGTTGTGTAACAGTGCTTCTCAAACTTTCAATATTTGCGACTCAATATTCAATAATAATTTTCATTGTACTCCCCTTCCTCCATACAATAACAATCTATTGAATTCTATAGAATTATACTGTGATGCTAACGCTAGAATACGGCTTAAACATCTTAAGTGCGTTAATGCCCCGGACGTATATATACGATATTTCCATATATATACTATCTTTTCTGTGCACTGCTATACATAGAATTATTCCGAAGGTTTTGGAATATTATAAAATGACATTGACAGTGTTTGAGATGGAATTACTTATTTCAGAAAATTTATTTATTTATTCCTTTTCTTCCCCCCCCTAATACACATACAAGCATCTACGTAGAAACGGTGGCGTTGGGGAGCGAATCGCGTAATTTTTAATCGGTAGTTAAGGGATTAATTATAAACCGTTTAAATTATCATCATAAGTGTTTTTATTTTATATATTTTATATAAGACAAGCCCATGGGGGCACTGGTAGTTATTAAACTTGTTCTTAATTTAGGATTGTTAAATTCGTTTTAAAACACAATGTGCAGAATACATTTATACACGTATTATATCAGTGTACAAATGTATTTTGTTTACTTTCAGTAAATTAATTGATTTTTAAATAATTTTTTTTTAGCATTTAACCAATATGCTTGCCCTCCCCTAATAGAGTTTTCACGCCGCACTAGGGTGCATGTCCCACAGTCCGAGAAACGCTGTTGTATATTTGAGTAATTTGAGCTTCTTATTAGTCACAGAAAAGGTATGAGCAAAACAAACATGTATATAATAGTTGGAAATTGCTTGAAATGATTGAAATAAAACTATTTTAACACCCCTGCTATCACATTTAAGGACATAACAATTTTTTGAGTTAAAAATAAAGCTAATGCTCAAAATGTAACATGCCAAAATATCTTTTAAAATTACACCCTCAACATTTTTTTGAACTACTTTTATGGTAAAATAGTTCATAATTCAATATTTAAGTAACATTAAATCACTGTGTCATGAGTGAACAATATCGGACCAAGAGGTTTTTGTCACTCAGAAAAAAAATATAAAAAGTTTCTATACTTGGATCAGCACATATTTGTCAGCAAAGTATTGCTTTCATGAATATTAACAAAAGTAAATAAAGTTGCAAGTTGTCTGGCATTAACCTGCAGGCTGTGATGACAATTTTAAGGGGATATGGTACGGTTTAAGCAAAAATTTTTAATTTAAGGATTATCAAAATTTTTTTAGTTGCCTCCTATGTGTGTATACTATGTAAAACAGATGTTCTGGTGAAAATTTCATAAAAAGTTAGCCATTTAATTTTTTAAGGAAAAATCTTGATTTGTGAAGTTAATTTAAAATGCTACTCCTCCTACGAAAGCTTACACACACGCATGAAATTTGATTTACAAGTACATCAAACTATGCATAACAAAAGTTGGTATGGGTTTTGCGATAACAGGGTTTGTGTTTGTACAATACTTCTTTTTATGAATGCTTATTGAAAATTCCTTACAAAATGTATAAATTTTGAGTTTAATTATTTTAAAAAAAATAACTATTTCTTTCATTCAAAAATGCATACTAACTTTTGTTACATGTACTATTAGCAATAGGTAAACAAAATTCAAAGCATTACACACAATAGAAAAAAATCCTTAGCATTTTAAATGAAGACAAACTATTTGTTTTATCTTTCCGAGATAAGTAAATTTAAAATTTTGATTGACCATAGGGATGGGAACAAAAACGAATGCAAAAACTACCATAATTCGTCTTTTTTAAGTTAAGAGTTTTTAAATTTTGTCATGTTGTAGAAAAGTATATGAAGAATAATTTAAGAAGAAAATTAAATTTGATTTTTTGAGCTATTTTTGTCAATTGAGTCGTATTGTGTCCCCTTAACAATTAATCTATATTTCTCTCTCTCTCTCTCTTAATATTGAATATAGATATAGGTATAGAAAAGTGTGATAGGTTACAATTGTGTCTCATTGCACTGATTATAAAATTAAATGTGCTTGTGTATGAAATTAGCGTAATATAAGTAAATTACATACACTGCCACTATTTCATTTAACCTACATTTATAGATTTTTATTGCACAAATTACCGTACTTACTCGAATCTAAGCCGCCATCAATTCTAAGCCACATCCCCGATTTACATATTTTTGGAAAAAAAATTGTATAAAAAAATCCCTCAATATTTAAGAATTTTTTTCTTTAAATTTAATTTCAGATAATTAGAAATTAATAATTTATTTATTTTACCAGTAAATTAATAACTGTCGAATTACATACATGAACCCAGTAGCGTACAAACGAATTTTTCAAGGGGGGGGGTAACAATGTCGAAAGTCCACTGTTCTCGTACCATGTTTCAATACGCCGCCCAACATATTCTTTTAATTTTGTCAATTTTCGGGAGCAAAAAACAATAAAAAATTAATTAATAAATGAATAGTTAGCGTTAATTAATAAAATTAATTATTAAAATCAAATAATTAATGTGTACGTACTATATACATAGAATTATAATCAATCGAAAAAATCAAGGTTTTTTGGGGGGGGAGGGTCCGGACCCCGATGACTCCCCCTTTGTGTGTGCCACTGCATGAACCTATAATTACTCTAACCATTAGTATAATTTGTTTCGAAAATGGTTCGTCTCTGTTATTGTCACACTTGACTTTGGAATTGGTGCCTGCGTTGCTATTTTCCCTCACGGAATCATCTTTTGTACGATCCAGTATATTCATTATGCAGGAGTTTTTTCTTAAAGACTGTATTATAGAAGAATGTAAAAGAATTACTTTGAACGCTTACAAGCAAAAATCATATCATTTTGCTTACGCCATCGACGTAAATTTGTTTTATTCATGTCAAATGTTCAATGGACGATGCTTTGTTTCCGTTTATTTGCTGCATAAAAAATTGCCTCCGTTTTCATACTTGAGTCATAATGAACTCTCTCATCTTGATGCTATTACCGATATCTTTGATTTTTAGGTCAGTGCTTCTCAAACTTTCAAGGTTAGCGACCCAATATTAAATCATAATTTTCGTTGCGTCCCCTTCCTAACAACAACAACGCATTAAATTCAATACTACTATACTTGGACGTTAAAGCGACAATACGACTTTAAACTCTTAAGTGCTCCAGGCGTATATAAATGTCACATTCACTACCTTGGACGTATACATACGTCTTTCCAAAGTACGACCGTTTCTGTGCGCAGCTATTCATAAAATTTTTTCGAAGGCTTTGGAATGCAATAAACGGACCTTGACAGTGTGCTTGTGAAGGATTTACTTATTTCAGAGGAATGGCTGATTTATTTCACCCCTCCCCTAATACATCACATACGCATGCCTACGTGGAAAATGGTGGCATTGGGGAGCAAATCGCATAAGGGATTAATTATAAACCGTTCAAATTTTCAAGTTAAGTGTTAATTTTTATATATAATTCAAAATATGACAAACCCTTGGGGTCACTGGTAATAATTAAACATGTTCTAATAGTAGTGTTAAATTAATTAAGAAATATAAATACAACAGCACTGCACGCAATATAAGTTTATTATATCAGAGTAAATGTGTATTGTATATTTTATTATGTCAGAATATATTCTAGTTGTTTACTGTCAATAAATTAATAATTTTTTTAAATAATCTTTTTCTTACGACTTTTCAATGTGCTCGCGCCCTCCTCGTAGAGTTATCCCGCCCCCCTACGGGGAGCGCTCCCCAGAGTTTGAGAAACGCTGGTTTAGGTGATTAAAAACAAATTCTAAATACGAGCTCACAATGATATTTAGGATCGATTTAATAATGGAGATAAACAGCTGAATGGACTAAGTCATCGATGTATGGGGCCACAACAGATTGTTACATATTTAATTTTGAAAGGGGTGAAAACTCAATTTCCGCTTTACAACAAATGTTTTGCCTTCAATTCTAAGCCGCAACGAATTTTCAGTAGCATTAACTCTGGAAAAATAGTGTATATTAAATCCGGTATATCTTTTTTGTAATCAAAATTTAACTAATTAATGAAATATTTTTTATAGGTGTGACTTTCTGATATCCTCTGCCTCCACAATACGGGCCTCGAGCTTAAACAATTGCCCTCCCCCTGCTTTAATTAATATGTTTTCCCGTTTACTACTTCTTTACAATGTATGTAATTTAGTTAATTGTAAAATGCAATGTGTGTGTGTGTTTGCTTACATTAAATCACATTTTTTTTCTCATAGAATTTTTTTTTTTTTTAAATAAAATATTCGAGAAAAATATCATGTTTAAAACTAAGAAACTAACATAAGCTAAACACAGTGCACTATTTATTTTTTTGGTTAAACAGGGTGTATCAGTACAACGGTTACAAGCTTTCAGTACAGACAGAGTACACCTAGACCATAGGTTCTCAACGTAGGCGATAACGCCCCTTGTGGGCGTTTGAGGCTTTCAGGGTGGACAGTAAATGACCCAGATAAAATTAGGGGGCATTGAGATGGCACGGAGGGGCTTGGGCAGATTAACCAAATATAGCCTAAAAAAGATTACAAAAACACGCTGATTATGTACACAAAAGTAAAATTAAATGCTGTTTACCTTATATTGTTTGTATGTATTTAAATCATTTCTATATCACATGTACGGAAATTCACATATTTCGGTCGTTCGGGAAGTGGATGAAAAACTTAAAGCTTACATTACATTCAAGTCTAAATTAAATTGAATGATATAGTGCATTTTAATTTCTGTAGTGCACATGTTGTTTTTGTCTGTGAGCAGTAGGAAAAATGTTTCGTTCACTGCATTTCATTACGTATATGATCCAAGAAACATAATTAAATATGGTAACCAGGAATTAACGTGTGATTCTTTAAAGGCTGAAACTGTCAATTTATATTTATTTTGAAAGCAATAGTTTATTATGAATTACTTTGTATCATCAAAACCCCTGCCTCTCTGTATAACACGTAAGCTAAGACTTTTATTCCATTATTTTAAGTGAAGAAGGAATTCAGTAGCGTTTCAATTCCAACAATATCCTATCCATGACTGAAATATATAATATTACACAATAGCTATTTCAGATTCGCAAGTAAAAAAAATGGAGATTTAGGAATAACTTAAATTAAAAAAATTATTCTATTAGTAATGGAATATTTTTTCAAAAATGTAACTCTTGTTTTCACTATGTATTATGTACACTCTTATTTTTGTAGAGTGAAAGGGGGTGGTATCAAAATATTCACTAGAAAAGGGGAAGCCAGTTCCAAAAAGGTTGGGAACCTATTACCTAGACGATGGGAAATCACATATCAATGTATTGTCGGAAACACTTTCCTGGCGTGGTAGTGACGGCACAAAACAAAAGAAAGACAGGGCATTAATCAGAGGAGAAAACATGTGTTTATCATTAGTACAGCAAAAAGAAGAATAAAACATTAAAGAGATAAATACGTCATCAAAGTAAATGTTCGAAATTTCGAACCTGAGCTTTGATACAGACCTTACATGTCTGACACATTGTAGATCGAATTTAAACGAAAAAATTTGGCTCATCACGGACTTAGCCAACAGCTGCAGCAATAAATACAACAAAGCCCCTAGCTCTGTTAAAGGAAATTTATACACCAGTGATTGGACGTAAATCCCATGCAAGTAATGGAGGAAAGGGAGATCTAACGTTCCAGAGTAGGCCAATGAAACTGGACAAACAATACATTTTTTTGTGTAAAGCAATCTATTGCGCACACCAGCGTTTCTAAAACTGTGGGCAAGCCACCCTTTGGAGGGTGAGATTACTTAATGAAGGGGGCGCGAGCATATTGAAAAGTCGGAAACAAGAGATTATTTAAAAAAAATATTAATTTTGTAAAAATAAACAAACAAAATACTTTCTGATATAATAAAATATAAAGAACACATTTACACTGATGTAATACAATTATAAATGTATCAGTACAGTACAATGTGTTTTATTATTAATTTAACAACACTAAGTTAAGAACAAGTTTAATAATTAACTGAGACCACATGGGTTTGTATTAACACTTATTTTGATAATTTAACGGTTTATAATTAACTCCTTAACTGCCAATTAAAAGTCACGTGATTCGCTCCCCAATCCCACCATTTTCAATGTAGACGTGCGTATTTTGATGATTTGGGGAGGGGGGGGGTGAAAAGGAATAAATAAGCAAATCCTCAGAAATAAGTAAATCCTTCGTTAACACTGTCAAGGTCCCTTTATTGCATTCCAAAAAAGCCTTCGAAAATCTTTTTTGGATAGTAGTGCACAGGAAAAATCATACTTCAGTAAGAACGTATATATACATCCAAAAATTATGATTTGGTTGAGCGAGACGTTAATATACTTCAATAGTAGATAAGAGTTTAAAGTCATATTGTAGCTTTAGTGTCAAAGTATTATTGAATTCAACATATTGTCATTGTATGGAAGGGGCCCGATGAAAATGATGATTGAATATTGCTTCGCGAATATTGAAAGCTTGAGTAGCACTGGCGTACACCAACCCAAAGACTTTCCAGCATTTTTGCTGTTCTATGAATAATGTATATGTTTCCTTCTCTTATTCGGGCATGGTCTTTCTTGTGTTTTTTTGTCGTCTCTACCACACCACAAAAGAGTTTCCGACCATACATTTCTATATGTGTTTTTCTATGCTAGAAGTGTTCTCTATCAGTTTTCAAAGTTTGTGACCGTTATAATAATAAATCCTGCATACCTAAGTAGATTTTTTTTTGTATTTAGATAACATAATTTGATTTCATTGAAAGGTATCTCACATATCATTAAGGTGCACGACTGGTAGCAACAAATTTTTCTTCAAAAAAGTAAAAGATATGGGGATTGTTTTGTTATTTTTAGATTTGTTTAGAGCATTTTAAGAAAAAATATGCTAAAATTAAGAAGAGAAAAAGAAATTATTATTACTAAAATGGGAAAAAATAGGTAAAAATTCACAAAAAATAGCATAAACGCGGTCCATTCTGTACCAAAGATTTATAAACAAACTTTAAAGTTTTTCAATCTGATGTGTTGCTATATTATTCATTTTTGAAATGACTTTCAGGATAAGAGATTTTTTCTTTTTTACAAAAACTAGATTATCTCAGTTATTATGTGAAATTGCTTAAAAAAACCGTGATTATATTCGCATAAAAGACTACATTTTGTAATAAAACAGTTATTGATAAATCGGAAGGTTAAAACAATCCTACTATTATACAGAAATTACAGAAAAAAACTTCAGTTAATTATGTTCAAAACTATTTAGCAAATTCTGACCCTGTTTGATTATTTTCAAAAAATCACATTTCGAGTAAAACGCGTTTTAAAGTATGACATCTTGCTTAAAGTAATGGCACCTGCTTTTACTAAAAAATTTGTAGTTTTTGTTCTAGGGAATGGAAAATGATAATGTTGGTATTTTAATAAAGCTAAAAAGATGTCCCATAAAATAAAATCATAAAAACAATTGTCAATTTTTGGAAAAATTCACAATTTTTGGGTAATCGGATACCTTAAGTTTATCCTACACCAGTTATTCTTAATCTGTGGGGCATGATAACACTACACGGGAAGTGCAAACTTATCGAAAAGTCGAAAATATGAGTTTTTTTAAAAGCATTATTAATTTACTGAAAAGAAGCAAACCAAAATACATTCAGACATTATAGAAAATAAATTATGCATTTACGCTGATATAATACCCTTATAAATGTAGACAGGAAATGCAACGTAATGCTTAAAGTACTTTACTTAAAATATCTTTTACACAAAAGTAACACACACAAAATTTAATACTTTCTTGATAATTTTCACGGTTTACAGTTAAGGTTGTATTGTATCTTTATCGTCAAAGAATACATTATTGCATTCAACATATTATTAATATGGGGAGGGGAGGAAGATAGTGATTGAAAATTGGGTGGCAAATACTGAAAGTACGAGAAGCACTGTCCTATACGCGTGTCTCCTTTCATTATTAAATCAACTATCCATCTTGAAATATATATGCACATAACACCCTTTTAAAGAAGATTAAATATTTGTAAAACACACTTAAAATAATTATTAAAGCATTTTACACTACACTCTTCAAAATTTAGTTTCAGCTCTCTTTTCCTCATCTCATTAAATTCTCAAAACTCATTTCGCATTATTTGCTTTAAAATGTACACTTATTTAGTACAGTACGATACAATTCATCTCACTTAAGTATCTTTAAATTTTAATTGCTGAATAAATTGAAATAGTCAAGTGCCTATTGTCGTTACATTTCCATCTCCAGATTTTCGTAATACAATTAAAATCTTGTCAAATTGAAGCGGAAATACTAAACCCTTGAGTGTGATACACTCATTAAGTGTTAATGATTTATCTTTGTAATAATTGATTCAAAATAAAATATAATCCTTAATTTAAAATTTCAGATGGTACACAGCTCCTATAAGTTGATCATCCAAAGAATTAATTTGTATAGAAGATGAAATAATCTTCAGTTCTTATAGCGTTCATCGTTTATCAATTATTCAATTTTGAATGTAAAGTGAAATTATTGTTACATATCGATTACACTACAATTTGCATTTAAAAATAATATTGACATTTTTATCATTTTTAAATGTGGACCCGTAATTTCTGAATTATTTGTGCCAGAAAAATAAAAATTAAAGTACGTAATTTAATTTAAGTTATTAATTTTTAAAAAAAATATGTGTGAAAACTTCTGATTTATTCTGGGTTAGATAGTCTAATTGTTCGGATGGATTACGTTTTCTTTTTTTCATTTTCTCATGCAGGGGTAAAATAGTTCTCTTTTTCGTACCCAGTTATTGGTGGATTTGTTTATGTAATCCCCTTTCTGTAGAGGGAAATGTTTAAATTTTATGCATTCTTACATATTTTCATATGAGTATATACGACTTAAATGTCAATTAGTCAAATTATTTAAAATGTTAAAACGTAAATTACTTATGTAGATTATGTTTATAAATGTATATGTCTATATGGCACTTACGTTCTTTCGAAACAATGCCAACGTTAAAGATAACTTGACAAGTTGGCAACCCTGATTTCCCATGTGTCGTACACGCTGAATTGGCAACCATGTGAATTCAGGAAGCATTAATCATATAAATAGTAATATGTTGCTAAAATTTTGAAAAATGAGGAATCATCACGCTAGAACATCCGGATTTCGATTACCCCTGAACGTCCACCGGTGTTGTATCGACAACGAAATGTAAATATATAAAATAATTGTGATATAAATAATGCTAAGACTACTGTCCAGTTGTCTTAAAATTGTAATTATCATATATTATGATACATTGTTGCATAAAAAGCTGACGTTGAGATTATGCTTCGCGAAGCTTGTTTGACCACTGCTTTGTCGCAAAACATTTCGAGTAGCAAATCTGTCGGGAACATTACTATTATGCGTATACATTATGTGCCTCCCCTAACGACATATATATCAAGATTTAATGGGATATTATAAATTTCATTTGCACTTTTTCAGATTCTTCGCAGTCATTTTCACTAAATCTTATGTCTTCATCGGAATCTAAATTAGAATAATACAGCTCACTACCAACTGATTCCTTCTCAGAAAGATCTCACAGAATATCAACAACTTCATCGGGGTTTATACCTTTCTACGAGTCATCGTTTCAAGATGTCTGCTCTGCGTAAGGTTTGAAAATCGAATGAAATTTTTTATGAGTAGCGAAGCGAATATTATGTAACGAAACACTTAGAGGCAACTATAATATAACTCAATCATTTCTGCTGTGAACCCAATAACGTTGCATTCAAGATCAAATAAATATGCTATATTACTTCACGAAGAATGTTTACTAATGTATCTACTTAGTGAACTAACTTTTGCTGATGACAGCTATTTATAATGATAAATTACCGTGGTGTCAAAACGACATCATTGGACGTTCTAGGTATGTTTTGTTGCTTTTGTATGCTTGTATTCCCAAATTAGCATCGAACCACAAACTTTTTATGTGTAAACATTTTAAATTCCCTGCAAAAGGCAGAAAGAAGAACAAATTAAACAGGCTCTGGTGTCTAAAATCACTAAATATATATATATTTAAAAATAATTTGAATTTTGAAAGCTTTAGTTCGAAATTTGACATATGATTTTTACATTTACGACAAAAAAAACGAAGAGGGTGGAGGTTATATTGAGTAAAGGAAGAATATTACCTTAACCTAGGTCAGACAATGTTCAGACCTTAACTACTAGCATTGGCACAGTGGGCCATAAATATAGTAATAGCTGACAGAAACAAGTAACTGCCGAGTTAGACCGACAAATTCAGAGGGGTGATATTAGGTAGCACGAAGACGAAAAATCACAATAAAACATGAGGTCATGAACCACATTTAGTCGGAGAAAATGGTGATAATAGTAGCCGTCAGAAAGATGATGAGCCACTCGAGAAGAGTAATCAAACGGATGCGGGGATTTAGAGCACCGTGGTAGGATTGAATAAATATACATGAATGCAATTGTTTTTTACTTCTGCCAGATTTGATGCAGGGAGCACCGGTCACTGCGAACAAAACTTGTAAGTTATGTAAAATGGTGCAACAGCACATTTTTTCCAATTGGGAAATGTCCCCCCCCCCTACTACATATCCCGTGATGTGGATTGGACATGGTAAACCTGTTGCTTCACCTGCATGGTTATCGTATCTCATTCCCTTTGGATTTTTAATATGTTGCCAACTGAAATAGGCATGGGTCGTCGTCGCAACAGGTAACATCTATAGCACAATGGTTTGGTTGAATGCGTCTTACATCCCGTCCTCAGTCGGTGTTGGCTGTGATATGACCAAAGTCGCCACAACTTCAAAAAAATTTGTGCCAATCTTTTCCCGTTGTATTTCTAACGAAGAGGTGTGATCCATCGTTAATATTGTAAACATGCTTGGCGTCTAATAAATATATATTTCTTACCTCTTACTGACCTTTTTATTCCAATCCACATCACACATTTTATAATTGCTTTGTCGAATTACTCTGATTAAAGGTGGTCTGCGACTCCATGTTCTATTCTGATTTGTATGAATAATATTATTTTACTCTTTCATGCAGAATGTATAATATATTGTATAATTTTGACGTTTCACTTGTGGCCACTTTCATGGATGATCTCAAAAATATGAATACGTTTAAAATTCTTAATGGTCATTTCAAACAATTTTCAAAACTAAAACTGTAATAGAAAACGACCCCGATGTGCGTTGTTAATTGATATAATATATAATTCCTCGTATAATGTAATATAACATAAATCATCATATGA
>BMAO01035889.1:0-76397 GCA_019973975.1 Trichonephila clavata | reverse complement strand
GCGACTTAGTCTATTCTATATGATCGGACGTGTATTTGATCGAGTAAATCTTAGAGTGAATGAGGGAAAGATTATCTTGTCAGTTAAAGAGACAGTTACGTTCGATTTCACCGTGGAAGCTTGCTTGAATTTTCTAGGCATTAATGTATGGTGCATAAAATTGTAAGACTTCCAGAAGTATCTGTGTTCTACTGCAGCAAATACCACATTTCTATCTTGTCTACTATAATCATTTAAACTTTAATAATGTGATTTTAATGTATTAGATAGGCCATAGGCATCAAAATGACGAAAAACGCTGCACATAAATAATTAAAAGAGTATATTGTTTTGAACAATACAGACTGGGGGAAAATTCTACAAATTTCAAGCTTATAATTGGTAATGATTCGTCAATTGCAATAACTTTAACTCTAATATTAAAGAAGTTTTTACGTGTTAAATGAGCCATGAAACATTATTTCAAGAACAACTAATTGCGTTTATTATTATTGGGTAGATATCGTTGGGGTCATCTAATTTTGCCCTTACCTATTGGTAGAACATTTGAAAAGCGTTTAGTATCATGTGTTCCTGACGCAAGTTCGTACCCTATATTGCAGCCTCTCTCTCTCTCTTACTCTCAGTTAACAGACTTGTAGCTCATTCATTACAAAACTTCAACTCCCTGTTCTATGCATGGAACAAAACATCATTAATGTTATGTATTCTACATGATGGATTGAACATTTTGGACTTGATGCATGCACAACACGCTCATCAGATCTAAACCCACTAGATTGCTTGGGAGGAGGTGATGAAAACGCTGGTGTAACAGTCACCACTGGATAACGTGGTAGATTCTGTAGCGAGAAAATGTTGCTGCAGATATGATAAACATGATGCCAGGAGGTTTAGAGAAGGTGTACCTCTCTTTTATCCGCTGATGTCGAACATTGCAAATATAGCTCTTTTAACTAGCAACTCTTTTGTTTGAATTTTTCTGGTGTCGATAAATGGATTCGGTGACAAGCTGTGACCTTGGCAGGACTGTTTATTTGGTCCACCAACCTACAGGTCCTCAGCTACTTCAATGCATACACTAGCCTTAGACGATTGAGACGAAAGTAATCCCTAATCGGGCCAGTCATGAAAAGATTTAACCCTGTCGCTGTTATTCGCGGGTGAATGGTAGCGCCACTGAATACCCCCTTCCTAGAATAAAGTTGTTCTTTCTGCTTAACTTTCTGAACGATACTGAGAGAAGGTTGTTTGTCCAGCCATTTACTGCAATTGTTATACATCTCCAGTAGGTTTGAATGTCATTGGAACGTTTTTCCGTTGACGGGTCTAGTTGACACGTGTGCCGTTGCCATTTTGAATCCCTATTCGGGATTTATTGGTAATGTCTTCGTTAGACTCTCTTTGGAATGAATGCAAAAGCAACCAGTATCGGGTTAGGCTATACTGCTATCCTGTGATCAATTTTTGGGTCACCACTTCGATATTAGCTGTTGTGGTGACAGCGGAGGAAGACCCATGGGCGGACGGAATGCTACTTGGAACAGTGTTGAACTGCCCATCTTCTGGTCAGGCACGCCTTAGACCCTGAGACGAAAGGAATCTTTAATCGGTGGTCCTTCCTAGCTTTTATATATGTCCTTAGTTGTTCGGGAATTGTAGAAGGAGGCACCGCTGCATAGATTTTTAGTATTTAAGTTTTCCTTATGTCTCTTCTTCTACACTATTGATAGTTCAATTCGGTCAACTCAATTAACGCTTTTCTTTTATAAAAGTAGAATACGATCCTGGGTTCCATTTTGATAAGTACAATCTCAATACTATTTTGCTTAACCACTTTCTGGACCCCTTGAATATTTATTTATTTTGGATTATGAAATCTTGCAGTGAATATGTAGATTGACATTTAGTTCTACATTTTAATTTATCAATCACATACTATGTTGCCCAAATGAAAGGTGGACAGGTTGAATAAAAAATACCTTTATTGGAAATCAAAATAAATTGCCATGGTGCTGAAGCACATATTCTATCTTTTCGACAGTTGGTCTATGCCTTTGCTGTAGAAAGATCGTAGTTGATTCTCGAGTCCCTGCACGCAACTTCTTACCTCATCGTCGAATAAAATGTTTTGCTCTCTCTAATAACTGAAAAAGGTGTAGGTTTCCGCGGAACAAATCCGGACTCTTATACGATGGGGTGTTTAACATTTTAAGTGGAACTTTCTTAAGGTTGTCTGAGTTTCAAAGGAGACGTTTGGAACGGCATAGTCATGGCGATCTGATATCGATTGCCACTCATTACGAAAACGTTTTCGCCAATTTTTCAGTGCTCGCCATAGATTGTCCCGTTCGCTGATAGATGCCCACATCCAACTCAGCTTCTGCAATCCCAAAGCGTACTAATACGCATTGTTCCTATATGGACTCCTCCATGAAAAGTATTACTTTAATTTTGATCTATTTCCTCTGCTACGAACAAGTTTCACTATTGCATATGGTATGCGGTGTACACATCTTACCTCCCGTTATATCCACGTTCGGTGGCGTTGCCATAGCTGCGATCATTCTGATACAATTGCAATTCTCACTTTTCTTTTGGGAAACCCTTATGCACTATTTCAAGTGTAATTCATGATTTACGTGAGCATCTAAATTACATATGGTGTTGTAACAGGTAAAAACCAGGCTTTTCAGATCTAGCTAGAAGATTCAGAAGATTTGATCTTCTCTGTCACAACTGTTCCAGATTTGCGAAGCTGTCGAAGGCAACTCGGATATCAAACTTCTTTTTCTTTTGATATTCTGCACATGGACCGTCAACAGCAATCCTGGTAAAAATGACAAGCGTTAAAGTAATATATTATTTAAATAACTTCTAAGAACCCACACAATACGTATCCGGTTTATTTACGTTGCTACATTATTTTACGTTCCACTGTTTGTTCATGCTTTCCTATATATATCTCGCATATATGTTAATCCCAGTGTTATTCTTAGCCGCTTTTAGTACCTTTGGTCCAGCCCTTCAGGACCAACATTTAGTAATGAACAACAGCCGTCTAACGAGAGATTTTCGACACCTCAATCACCCACACAGATCACGTGATTACGCTGCGCTTTCATCTTTGAGATTCACCGGACCAATCTCTGCTTCTCTTCTTGTCATCGTATGATCGGCTGTGGTGTTTGTGTATTTGTGTGTATGTTTCGTTGTGATTCCCGTCTATCTGGTATAAAGTGTATTCAGTGTTTAATAAGAAGAATAGCACCACGGACTGCCTCCTTCCATTGGTGAAATGCAGCATCAACCATATAAGGCCGCCTTTGTTACGCTATCGGTCACAACCAAAAGTCGTCATCTACTAAATCCGTGGTACAACATCGTCTTGTGCATATATATATATATGCCGCCATATATATATGTATATGTATACCATATATATATGGATATACGTATATATATATATATATATATGTTCAATTTCTCTACAAAAATTGATGCATAGATTAATGCTTGAATATCAATTGCCAGATAACAAGACAATTTAGAAGGGATATGAAGATTGATAGCATTAAAGTATAAGGTAGGTCAGCTGGTATTATGTATTTTGACTTAGGACCTTTGGTCGCCATAAAATTTTCTTTAAAAATCATATGTATAAAAGTGAGATTAGACACCTTGTTTTTGGCCAGCCAGCATTCCCCTTTTTATTATGTACCAAGCAATACAATTGAAATAATGGGTTGAAGTCTAAATCACAAACTATAAGGAAAGATAACTTTTAAAAATTGCACTGATACAGAGCCCGCGCTAATCTGAGTACAATAAACAAGTTGTTGCCAGATTCTAAGTTTAAATGATTAAACAATGCAATGGCTGAAAAATAGCACTTATTAAGTATGAAAGAATAGAAATAAAATAAATTGTAATATACTACTGTTATCTTAGAGACTAAGATAACTGATTTATATAAAAATTACAATAAATTTTAAAACGATGGTGATAAAACTAGAGCAGGGTTATTTAAAACTATCTAGGAAGAATAATAAATCTATATTAACCTGATAAAACTATGGAAGAAATTATTCACTTACTATTTGAAATTTCTTTATTGAAATATCTATTAATAAAATTAATTAAATTTTGAATTAAACAGTATTTAGTAAAATGTTATAATTTTATTTTTCTGTTATTAGAAACTAGAAGTTTATTGCGTAATGTGTATTAGATAATATTTCTGAATATAGATACATGCACATTACTCTCCAATGCGGTACTTTTATAATATTGAAATTAAAGTCTTCTCGTTTATCATAATTATTGGTAACTATTTTATAATCATTTAATTTAATTTCTATAATAAGAAAATTTGCTTCCTAACTGTTACTATTTGTCTGTATTAAATTAAGATGTTGTGGATAAAGTATTAGGTATAAAGTTGTCTGCTTGCAAAATGATTATATCATCTATATAACGAAAAATAAAATTCTAAATTTGTCTGTGAAACTATTTCAATAATATAAATATAAATTGCAAGACAGTTGCTATTTATTTTCTTGTATTTAAACATATCTGTTTGATAATAGTACATTATGATAAACTATGAATTCTCTTTAGAACTAACCTAATGAGGAGCAAATCTATCATATTTGACATTTTAAACAAAATTATCTTTTATGTAATTTTACTAGTGTTTATCATATCATCAATATAAAACAGTTAAAAAGATCTTAAATCTAAACTAAATACTAATATTTTTATCTTTAATTTATTTTTAATAAGTTCTGTACTAATTTTAAGAATGGCTGAAGTTTTGATTATTGTATCTTGTAACATTTCATGTAATTTTGCCTGCTGTTTGCTGATATGTAATGCTTTGACACAAACTTGAGTCGAGTGTTACCTAACACACTAGATAAGGAATATTCCCAATATAAATTCTTGCACTGACGAATTATTGGTTCAGTAAGAGCTTTATAATTTTTCTATCATATGATAAACAAAAGTAAAAAAAGATTGAATTAAATATATTATATAACAGTAATATATCTTCGCCTTGATTATCAGAATGCATAAATCCTTCCGAATGAGCTTGACAGAAGCAAGAAAAAACTGTTTATTTTAGCTATGCTCGGGAATTATTTCAATGCAACTACAAATCTAGTAGTAACAAGTTAAAAAATGTTTTTTAAGTCAATTTCTACTTTGAAGGGATGAATAGAAAGTATTTTAATAACGATTCAAAATTTAAACAAGATATATATATATATATGTGTGTGTGCGTGCGTGTGCGTGTGTTTGTGTGTGCGTGCGTGCGTGTGTGCGTGCGTGCGTGTGTGTGTGTGTGTGTGTGTGTGTGTGTGGTTAAAAATCTACTAGAGAGAGACGAATAAACAATAATCAAAACTGAAAAAGATTTGAAAATGCAAGATAACCAGACAATAGATTTAGAAAGAATATATGAAAAAATAAAAAATAGAGTTATATATATATATATATATAATCGAATTAAATATAAGAGTATGGATGCTACAGTATTACAAAAATTTCTCACATAGGACAGCTTATATATAAAATAATTTATATAATCAAGGGTTGAACATGTTTTGCGGCCAGCCAACCTTCCCCCATTCTGTTAATAATACTGAGGAAAACCCTATTGAATGTATATGTAGGGAGAAAGTGAACTAAAAGTAGGAATTGAAAAAAAGAGCATGATTTGTCTGAATTATTGAAACAATGCACACCCGGTTTCGCAAGTTTGCCTGAAAAGTCTGTTTTCAACACCAACTTTTGTCATTGTTTTAAAAGTTACATTGTTAGAGCAATGGAGACAAATCTAAGCTGGTAACCGGTAATTAATTTAATTAATTGACCGGTAATTAATGAATTAATATTTGAAAAAACTGTATTAACATCAAGTGTCTCCACTACAAGTCTTAAAAAATTTATTTGAACTTGATTGTGGATGAATTGAAAGTATTTTATTACAATTAAAAATCTGAGCAATTTTATATATATATATATATATATATATATATATATATATATAAGAGAGAGAGAGAGAGTAAGCCAATATCTATAATCGGAATTAAAAAATGATCAAGGAATTTAACTTTACAATTTATTTTTAGATTTCTTTCTGCACTAGATGACATTAAAAGTATTTCGATACTATGTGGAGTTAAAGAGAGATAATTAGGCCGACGATATATATATATATAAACGTGAGATAAATTTCATTGTAAAATAATAGTGACTTTTGTTACTTAATTATATTTATAAGCTAACCAATAAAAATAACAATTATACATCCATAAATAATAATAGAAGCAAAAGATAAAAGTGTATTCTAAAATGCAGCAAAAATATTGAATAAAATATTCTTTTAATTTTAGAAATATGAAAAAAAATGATACAAATATTTCAAACAATCAAATAATTTCAATGTAATTGAGAAATATTGGAATTCCTTTGTACGGATAAATTTCGTTTAGATATGTATAAAGATTTTAACAAACCGAATTAGAAACTTTATTTTTGGACTACAGCAGTTAAAATTAATATTCTTAAAGGGTATTAGTATCCCCATATATGTAGTGTTAAATAGAGAATTTTAAACGTTTTTTATTAATAATTTTATTGTTTGTTTGAATTCAATGAGTACGATTGTTTTTGAATATGCCAATGGTTTTTTTCTGTTTTTGCTAAGTATTAGACTGAATGGTTATTTAAAAATATTTTTCGACTCATATATATATATATATATATATATATTGCATCTAACGAATCATAATTTATGTTCATTTATCCAAACATAGTGTTTTTATTTTCGCTAATACTACACAAACATTTTGTAAATAATAGTTGATTGTGTGATTAGCAGCTTTTAATTTTCTCTTTCTTTTAATATTTAATTCGAACATTTTCAACGGGAAACATGTATAGTATAACCCATTCCTTCAACGTCATTTTCTGGAGTTATCAGTCATTAATAACATTATTCACCGATTATCAAACATTAATTATTGTGAAATGTAAGTGGTTATTCTTATAAAACAAGATAACAAAAGCTTTCATTAATAAAAATAAGAATTTTGTGATTTTACCCAAGAGGAATTCTGTCGAAAATTTAATATTCTGAACAAATACTTATGTGCCATTTTCTTCCCATGACTGAGTTCTATTCGAAACTGAGAAACATTTTTGGAGATATATTTGACGTCCAGTTATAAAAAAAAATAACATAACGCAGAAAATTGGGCATAGTTTCGTCAATTCAAAGTGTACAGATTCAGTTATTAAATTCAATATAAATAAGAAAGACTTTAGATAACAAAAACATTTAGTTTTTAAACTTTGTTTAAAATTAAGGTTTTAATAAAATAAAATGAAAAAAAAATCCCTTTTCTTTATGGAATAAATCTATTAAATATTTTTCATGAATTCTTACATTAATTCCTTACAGTATTTTTATTTATTTCTGACATTTAGAAGGGAAGTTTATTCTAAATATATTTAATATTAGTGCAGCAAAATGATCTTTTTAAGAAAATTTACTCACACACATATAGAATTTTTTAAAAAAACTCCAGACATTCAAATACTTTACCAAAAGGTTTAACAAAATTGTTAAGCCTAAATAAGAATAAATTATTCGATTAAGTGATAAGAATATACGTACATCAGGCTTATATCTATTCAAGTTGAAAATATTTTTACTTCTATACATCGATTTTTCGAATATTTAAAGACTTTTGTGATCAAAAATTCGGTTGAGGGGGAAAAAACTTATCTCAGAAAACCTTTATTCGAGCTTTTCATATTTTATTTCCTCCTCTCGCACACATGCGCAAAATTTCGAAACGTATATATTTAAATAAAAATGAAAGATTCCACTGTGCGAAGAGTTCGCGAAAGATTCTTTTTTTAATTTTTCTTTCGAACCACACAAGAAAGAAGCAATTTAAACTTTTTCGAAATATATCGTCCTTTCTGCAGTTCTTCGAACACTTCAAAAACACTTCTGGCATTAAAATCGCTATCGTTCAGAAAAAGAAACACGTAAAAGACGAAACTGGCATACTGCCATCTTGAGTGAAAAAATTTAAAAGAAAAACATAACATACAGTCTTTCTCTCTTCATAAGAGATGGCGCTATTCTTCGTCAATTTGTTTAATACAGAGAGTTTGCGTAAACTTGCAACTAAAATTATCCGTATTATTTGTGAGGAAAACGTCTAGGAAAATATTTTCGTAGTTCTAACAGTTTATTTTCCTAGGTCTCACCACCTACTGAAAATAATGTTACCGTCTGGTCGTAAAAATGTTAGTTGTGGCGTAAAATAGATTTAGGACGTACAGATGAGTAGCGAAGAAGGATATCTTTCACTTTTTAAGTAGAACTGAAAGCAGACAGGATGAGTAGTTTCAATAAAATTGCTTGATTCCCAAGTGTTTCAATATTCACCATTTCAGCTTGGTTCATCTTTCTTATATTTAGAAAATTTATTCATTTAAATATGTAGTTATATCACAAAATGTATTGTATTAACCGTTATTCATTGGAATTTCATGATGTATGATTATATCATATATATGTAAGGATAATAAAATTAGATCTAAAATTAATCCTAGACCATTTCCAAATTTATTTTCTAAATGTTGACGCGCACTCCCCCCCCTTTTTTTAACTGTCTTTATTCCATGAAATCACTTAGGAATCTGATTTGTAAGAGAGAGAGACGGATACGTGTTAAAAATCAAGAGTCCGCGGTTACTCAAAAGCCAGATGTCTCTTTTCAAGTATATTCCTTATTGAAGGGGTATATTTGAAATACTAGGCAATAAAAACTAATGGTAGGATCGGTTAAGATCTGTTAAAGCCATGTGTTCTTCATTCCCAAACTAGGTAGTAAATTTAATACTTGAAGATGTAACGGGAAAATAAAATTTAGAAGTGGTCTAGGATTTAATTTTAGATCTAATTTAGATTAATTTAGATCTAATTTAATTATATATATATATATATATATATATATATGTGTGTGTGTGTGTGTGTGTGTGTTAGCTAAGTTCTAGCATTATCAGCTTCCTATTTTATTGAAAAACATTCTTATATAATTATCATCTCTTGATTAAAAAGAAAAGGACATTTATCTTGTACGCCCAAAACCCTCCTTGGAGACGATTTCTACAAAAACCACTTTTCATGAATCTCTATTCAACAAAAAGAAACATGCTTACCAAATTTCAGGTCTGTAGGTCTAATAGTTAAAAAACGGAGAATTTTTATCTATAACCACTCAGCAACCATTACCACTATATTTGGGAGTAGATTTCCGAAAAGCTCGTTCTTAATAGATATCTACTCAACAAAACAACATGTTTGTCAAATTTCTAGTCTTCAGGTCTAACCCAAAACGGGAATTGTTTTTATCTATAACGCTTTAAAAGCCCTTCTTGAAAGTACATTTCCACAAAATCCGTTTTTAGCAGATCTCTACTCAATAAAATAAATATTCCGCCCAGATTTTGGGCCTACAGGTTTCATAGTTCAAAAAAAGGGAATTTTCGTCCCTATTGCCCCCGTAACCCACCCCTTGAGAGTTTATTTTCAAAAACCAATTCTTAGAGTAAATCTCCACGAAATTAAAAGAATATGCCTGCCAAACTTTCAGTCTATAGGTGTAGTATATCCGGAGATCACTTGATGAGTGAGTGAGCGAGTCGCTTTTCTCCTATATACAAACGTTAAATGTAAAATGTTTAATGTACTTAAAATGAATTTAATTTTGTAATTTTTCTTTTAAAAAATGCGTTGTAATGTTAAGTATTACCTCGTAAAATAGAAAAGAATAGTCTGCTAGAAATATCGGATGCCTTCCAAAAAGTAGTAAGTGTTTAATATACTTGCAAGCCGCGATGAAAAGCGTTTAGAAACTGGCAACCCGTGCAACCCCATGTTTTTTGTAGGTATTAATTGAATCTTCAAAGCCAATCATTGCACAGAAAATGAAAACCGCATGCAAAAGTAATCGATTTACTAAGGGTGTTTTAGAATGTATGGTCCTTAACTGAAAAGAAGGGAAGAACATATTTCACAGATTTTTCTTTTAGTATTGGGATACTTGGGCACAAGTGAAACATTAAGGCAAGAGTACAAGAAATGACTTGTGAAAGGAAATATAGTTTTTTTAAAAATTAAACTAGAATTCACAATAGTATATTTGTAGTACAACATGTACTCCTCAAAGTATTAATAATAACTTCGATGGAGTGGAATATACATAGGTATAAGGAGGTAAAATATATATAGATACCCAACATACATAGGAAAAGCTGGCATCATTTTAAGATTTTACTAATGATGTCTTCGAACTTTACTAAACAGTTATTACTGTTGATAGTAGCATTTTTTATGCAGTTGTCACAAACATTGCAGTACAAAAGCACCGTCTGCGATTTATTGTTTAGCGAACAGTTTTTCGTGTTTATTTCTAACGTTTGAGCTTCGACCTGTCATTTCTGCATATGATTTTACATGAAATATCAAAATTATAGTATATTTTATCCACCTTTAAGGTTTCCCGATAAGCTTTGGCTTGTGTGTACTGGGAAAATATAAAATAATATTCCTTTTCCTTTCAGACTTTTTTTTCAGTCTCGTTCATTTTATTTTCAGTTGAGTTTGATAACATTATTTGGGTCATACTATGGGGAGTTTATTATTTATTATTAAAATAAATCACTAAAAAATGCTAATTTAATTTTATTTCAACCAGACCATCACTTACAAACTACAAGGAATCAAAGAAAAAAGGAATTACCAAACTGTTTTATCACTTTTTCAAATCTCTCTTCCAATTGAAAAAGTGAAAGAAAGAATGGTGAAGTCTTGGAACCAAGAATATCTCCTTTCAAATAAAGGGAGTTTAACAAAGGAACTTTTTCCAACCATTAATAAGAGACTGTCCTGCCCTCATTTTTATACTAATTACACAATAACGCAATTTCTAAATGGTCATGACAAATTTAAAAGCAACTTGAACCAATTTAATTTAAATCCGTCATCTTTTTATGATTGTGATATTGGTGGCGAGGGAAATGTAGAACATATGCTCCTTCTGTGTTCCAAGTTTGAAAGCGAACGAAACATCCTAAAAGATTGGCTTTCAGGGGACTTAATATAAATTGGACTCCAAATCTTCAACAACTTATTTCCATCAGAAAAGATTTTAAATGTTCTGTGAATTTGTTGTAAATATTTGTAATCCTTCATAACCACAAATAATTTTTTACCTTCTTTCTTTTGTAATGTGAGATTAATACTTACTTATGAGAGCCCCGTGTGATACTTTGTGGTGCACGGGGATTTTATAATTGTTTTTAATAAAAAAAATTTAAAGAAATCCCTTTGTAAGCCAACCAATCCCATTAATCGAATGGATACCGGAAGAAAACCCTTGACTAAATAACACATCCTTATATATTGTCAAAGATACCAGAACTCTTAGCAAACTTTATAAAGAGAAGGAATCCAAATTCACTTTCGGCAACGAATTTAAACAAAAAAATCCGCTTATAGCTTTTCCTGCTAATAAAATTAAAGAAAACGCTTTTTTTCACAAAATAATTATTTATTCTCATTTTTATAAAAAAATTTCAAACCTTGATGTGAAAAACAAGCAACCTATATTTCTTGGAACTATTTTAAGCCTTTATATTATGACATTTACATAACAAATGGTATATACTAAACTTATTATGACATTTTCATAACGAACGGTACATACTAAACTTATTATGACATTTAATAAACGAATGTTCTACAAAGTTACCATAATTGAATAATGTAAGATAGTAAATTTAATAAATTTGATTAAAATATTATAAAATTAATAAATAAATTTAATAAGTAAATTAATAAATTTCCATTGAATTTTTATAAATGACTATAAGGAACTGGATAAGCATAATGAATATTTTTGCAAAGATTATGTAATATTATGTAATTTTAATATTATGTAATATTACCCAATCATTATGTAATATTATGTAATTTTAATATTATGTAATATTACCTAATCATTATATTATATAATATTATATAATTATTATATTTTGTAACATTATGCAGTGTTATTGAACTATATATTATATAATGCAATACTATATTTATATTTATATAAGTTAGAATAAAAGAGGATTAGTTTTGTTTATAGTTTGTTATTGTAGCTCTCCTCAAATGCTATTATTGTCCACATTTCAACACAGCTTACAGAAATCCCATTCTATGTGTGAAGGATTTGATAACTAAAGACATAGAAGAGGAAATACAGTAATCATTCCATTAAAAAAACAATTGACTCGATTAAAGACACCATTATCTTAAAATTCCGACAAAAATAAGATACCATTCCCCTTTCTTAAATTTGAATTTAGGCTTTAGTCGGAATGAAAAGTTTCATTTAGAGAGCTCTTAAAAATATTTTCGGACAATAAAAAACTTTATTTGATGTAATTGTCATTTATTTCAATTATTTTCTAGAATTTGCGTTTTAACATAATGTGTTATACTGGTATATAGGCACGGCTATTTCAAGTACGTTAGAGTCTACAATAAATGCATGCACTATTGTTTTTTTTTTTTGGTATCAAAGGATTTTATTTACAGTGATATTAAATGTGTACACATTATAGAAAATGATGTAAATTAGTTATAGGAAACCAAAGGTTTGTTTGTGTGTTTTGATTGTTAATAGTTACTTCCTCATTACTATTCGAATACAGATTGAAGATTCAATGATATTTAATGTCAATTTCATAAATTTAGGGAATTTCTACAAATATTAGAAATAGTCTTCAGAAGGTATTAAAGTAGTTGCCGTAAATACTTAATTTTTAAAGATCAATCTCTGTTATAGAAGTAATAAGTAAGCATCGATTTTGTATTACTTGTTTCTGTACTTACCTATCATACCATCAAACCTACTTCGTCAAATTAAAAAAACATTGCCAAATGCCACGATATGTAACCTATGGTAGAAATCCCTACGCGCATGTTCGAACATAATAATAATAATGATTACAGCCTTTGGCGACATTTTTTTAATTGGTGATGTATTTTCGTTTGGCGAAAGGGGTCGAGGCTATAATACGTCAGTTCCCCTACTTGGAGGAAAATTCCTTTATTTGGATTTGTCAGCGGCACCTCCTGCGGCAAGTCGCAAACAACAAAGGACAGGATTAAAAGTCCTTAACAATTGAACCAATTTTGGATTCCTTAAGAGAGAAAGGCTTTGTGTCTATGTTCCTGCTAGTGGAAGTATTTAGAGAGCCGTTACTAGAGCGTTGTAAAGCTGGTTTATAACAAGAGCGATTAGTTTTATTGTAAATGATCTGTGTATATACGTCTATTTGTCTTCGTGTTGTTATATGTTTATCTCCTTGTTCTTCAATAAATATGTTATTATATAAATAATTGGGATCTTCAGCTGCCCCCTCCTTCCGCAAGTTAGCAACAACACAAAAAAATAAAGCTATAAATACGCAGAAATATAAAACTTTCATTCCAAACAAAATGACCTCGTTCCCCCCTTCGCAATTCTGTACCTGATGATAAAGACAACAATTCACAAAAACGAAGTATGCTTTGAATTAAAAATACACCAACATCATCAAAACAAAAATGAGCACAAAATAACTATAAGTTTTATTTGACAATTTTGCAAATGATTACTGTCTCTGTTTTTAAAGAGGTATCTCTCAGAAGTAGTATTGACCAAAGTTTCAAAACCAGACATCTCAAAATTGCTACTACATGCTTCTCTAACAGCTTCAACAACTTGATATTACGTTAAATATAATTACCAGAATGGTAATGCAGCATACAGATTCGATTTAGGGTAACTACATGTCATAGAAACAAACATACTAAACATTCTAATCACGTACACCGGGAAAATTAGTTAGAAACTTCAAGAATTTCATTGGGCTGTCTGACAGGTTATATGCAGACTAAAACCGTTTTAGTTTGATTAATGTAATATTATATGTTAGATTCGGTTTACTTAAAGTCGAGACAGGTAAAAGAGAACTTTTTTTCTTGTATCATATAAGATTTGTGTTGAAAGACTAGAGATTATAAATCGGAATTGTGTGTCTGAAACAATCATATGGGATGTAATAAAATAGTATTCTTTATCTAGACATTTCTATTTCACATTGATTATCCTTTTTGTTTCTTTTTGTATATATATAGTTGGGCATATATATAATATAAAAACTATATAGGTATACGCAATCAACTTCATATCATTTTCTATGTGAAAAGTTTTGCAAAAGAATATTTATAAACTTACAGAAACGTTATATTTACCATACAGAATGCTTTTAAAAACAAGTAATCACAGTTTTATTGATATTAAAATGAGGAGTATATAGTTTATTTAATCTCTTCTAATTAAAACTTTCTATACTTAAAAAAATTTTTTGTGATGATGTAATAAATTTATTTACTTATATAACACATACCTCAAAGCAATCATTAAAAAGCAGTAAGTCCTATCTAATATTATGGTTCAAATTAAATAGAACTACAATATATTTGTAAATTAGAGTTTTATAATTTGAACAATGAGCATGAACAGTTGTATAGTTGGTCCGTCGTTAGGCCCCTAGAATAATATAAAAATTATTAAACTTAAAAACTTTTATTGCTCTATATTGGAGTTATATGAAGTTTTCCCAACATTTATTTTTGAAAATTATATCACAATGCCCAAGTTTCAAAAATTATCGAAGTCGTATTGATATTACTTCAATGGGATTTTATTCTTTAACATAATATACACAGATATCTTCAATTATTTAAAATGTTATTTTTAATCCCATTTCAGAACTATCTGAATATTTTTTGCTACGTTTTTCTAGAAAATAATTCAATATCTATGGAACAATTTTCTTTTTCACTATCAGATTGTTAACTGGAATCTCTTTCAAGTGAAAGTTCTATCAGTAAACGTGTGCTCAAAACCGTGAGAAGAAAAATATTCAGTAAGATAGAACAAAATCAGTGAAAAAGTCGCTATAACCAAGGAAAACCTAAACGTATTTTTATCTGCAGAGCTAATGATGACACTGGCAAATATTGCGTGATTGTGCGAAGATTAGATAATATATAGACCATGCACCGTAACGTGTTTGAAGTATACTTAATATAAAAATAATGCGCGTTATTTTTGTTCTTAATTTGGTTCTTTTTTACGACAACACCGAAGTGCGTTATATGACATTTGAGAATTCATTTTACGTTCAGCGCTTAGCACGCGCTATCGCGTATTCATCGGAAAGTGTTTATAATGCTTAGCAAATTGTGTAATACACATAATCGTCATTACGAAAGCTTTTGAATCACTTTTTTCGTAATAGTTTCGGCTACTAGGAAAAATCTATTTCTACACCATGTCCTTAAATATCAACACAACTTCACTTGACCGGTGTCAGCGAGTTAAAGTAATGTTATTTCAAAAAATATTTAAACTTCAGTTTTTAATTGTTTAAAAACTGTCCAGTAGGCTAAACTCGTGTGAGATTATAATCACATAACTGCAATCATGTATTTCCAATTAATATGTTGATAAATTCCAATAAAGTCAAAATCACGTGTTCAAAGTCGATCAGTTGATACGTTTCATGCTATCAACTTTTGCTTTTCACAGAGATTTTCTTTTAAGGAGGCATAGTACGATTCAAGCAAAAAATTTTAATTTAAGGATTTTCAAAAATTTTTTGGTTGCCTCCTATGTGTGTATACTATGTAGCACAAATTTTGTGCTCAAAATTTCATAAAAAACTAGCCATTTAATTTTTTAAGGAAAAAACTTAAAATTTATGAAGTGATTTTAAAATGCTGCTCCTCATGCAAAAGTTTACGGACACGCATGAAATTTGATTTACAAGTACGTCAAACTATGTATAATAAAAAATGGTTTGGGTTTTGCGATAACATGAATGGTATTTGTACAATATTTTTTTTATGAATGCTTAGTGAAAATTCCTTAAGAAATGTATAAATTCTGAGTTCAATTTTTGATGTGTAACATCTTTCCTCCCGATTGCTAGAGATTTGTGGGAGTGATTTCGTGAAAAGGGACGGAAATGCGTAACAGGAAGTAGGGGAAGCGCGCGCTATTCAGTGAAGTTCTGTTTTTCTCCTTCATTCGGGAGGGGCTCCGCCCCCATCCCCCACCTCCTGCGGTCTAGGTCGTGGGATCTTTGTTTTTATTTTCTCGCTTTAGGATCAGAGAAGAAGCTAAGTCCTTTAGGCAGAGGCGTGGTTAGACAATGACGAACGTGTTTCGATACCTGACTTCGATTGCTGCGTACAATTTAAATGACCGGGCCACAGAGCAGCTGGTGTTGCGATCTATCGTAAACAGAACAACTCACATGCTGTGGCTCGACATATGGATACTACTTATCGTCAAACAAGTGGACTGGGTATTGTTAGTCAAGATATTGCGGACATATGTGCGGCAGAATCCTTATTTGAAAATGGACAAACAGTGATTTCGGTGGTCGTATACATTTCTCCGAATCAAACGGTTCAAAAATTTAAAGATTTCCTGCATTTTGTACTTTTACCATATACCGAAGGTGGTTTTGCTCTTTAAAAAAAACTATCACTCGCTTTTCATGATTTTGAGTGGTGATTTTAAAGTTAACTTCAGTTTGCTAGAAGCCGAGCCACTCATAGCTTTTTTGAATGATAAACTCAAGCTCGAAATGAACACAAATCGAAATGTTTCGACAACTAACAGTAGTACTGCTATTGATGCTATTTTTCAACGGTTTTTAAATACTTTGAAATCACAAGTATATGTGTCATATTTTAGTTATCATTACCCCTCTTCCCCAAATTGAACAATAATAATTATTTTTGATAAAAAATTTCATTACTCTTTGTGTTAATTAAATAAAATTTTCATTAAAGATATAATTATTCCGTAGAAAATTATTTCCAATTATACTCGATTCATTTTTTTCAGGATTTAAGTTGCTATTGCGAATTTACCACGATAACATGTCAGATGTTACACATCGTATGCGACTACTGTAAGGCTCGTTTCCTTTTTTTTTAACAAATAAGTATTGCTTTGATTCAAAAATGCATACCAACTTTTGTTACATGTACTATTAGCAATAGGTAAAAAGAATTCAAAACATTAGGCAAAATGGGAAAAAAGCCTTATCATTCTAAATAAAGACAATCCAGTTATTTTATCTTCCTCTGAGATAAGTCAGTTTAAAGTTTCGATTTACCATAGAGATGTGAATAAAAACGAACGTAAAGGCTATTTTAATTCTGCAATTTTTTAAGTTTAGAGCTTTCAAATTTTGTGAGGTTATAAAAAGTATATAAAGAATAATTTAGGCTGAAAAAATTAGGTTTGATTTTTTGACCGATTTTTGTTAATTGAATCGTACTATGTCCCAATATTAACGCACATAGGTAAGCAAAATGTTTTTGATTTAAGAATACGCGAAAAATATAAGATTAATTTTCTTTTAATTTTGAAAATCTTTTTGAAGATTCTGAATATTTTAACATGGCAATCCAATAATCAAATATGAAATTCTACTTAAATTTTACAAGTAGAACAACAAGTACAAGTACAAGTCTAATGCCAGTTTTGAATTTAACAGAGAACATGTGATTGCATATATCATTCACCCATCATGAATTTAGCTCATTGATTACTTACAGATCCTGCCCTTTACAACAGCAATTCTTAACAATGTGGGAAAAGATAGACCATAGGCTTTATTAAAATTACAACAGAATTTTCTCAAACCTTTGAAAATATTTAAAAATACATCATGTTCAACGCAAAATATAAAACACATAAATTCTTAGAAAAAGTATCAAAAAAGAATAAATTTGTAAGAAAAAATTCAGACTTTTTAACCCGGCACTACTCGCGCAGGGTGTGTCATGCCCACCGTCTAACTTTTTTTTTCAACTCTCCTCTAAACCTTTATTGGAAAATGGATAATTTCTCGTGTAAGTCAAATCCTCTGAGAGACCTTAACTTGTAGGCGAATTCTAAATATATATTTTTGGATATCACCTATTCGGGTATGCCATACCCTGCGAGTGAATCACCGTTAGAGTTCTGAATGCATGAACACGTTTTAAATATTCCTTATGCTATGGCGTATTATTATAGTTATTATGAAGGAATGTGATATTTAAGTAATTTAATAGATATAGAACAACAGTATTTTCGGATGAAGAAATTCTTTTCGTGGTTATGATGAAAAAAAATCAAATGAAGAGTATTACAGCAAGTATGATTCCTCCACTGAAATAGATCCATATTTAGAAAAGGGAGACACTGTTGCAAATAAATGTTTTATATGTAGAGACACGAAAACATTTGAGAAGAACGTAATTTTTAAGGAGATAACTGGTACACATCTTATCCACTTTCAGATGAACTTTTGAAGAAAAAAAAACTATTCGTGTAACAAAATAAGAGAAAATACAAAAGAAATTCCAAAGTTTTTTAATTTAAAGCATAAAGAAGTTTACTCCTACATGTTAAGTTTAAAAAAGATACAGATTAAAAAAAATTAAGATCAAGTGAAAACATCGCCCGCACTCACGACGCGATTAAAGGAGTTTATAAACAATGCATTTTGAATGCCCTTATAAAAAGAAACAAGAAAAACTAAATTTACGTGTGAAAAATGTAATAAACATGTTGTATTTTCTACTTTTCTTTCCTTTTTAATCTTTGTATATAAATGTTGCGGTAAAAACACAATGTACACACACTTGGGTATGACACACCCCGCGCGAGAACTTTAGGTCGTTTTTTTACGCGATTGATGCCGGATTAAAATGGAACTACATTTTTTTCAGGCATGAGATTACAGATCACTTATATTTGAGAAAAATACACACATCCTAGAGTCTTTTACAGTTTAAATGTGTTCGATGGTTGGATGGCATAGTCAATTAGGCGTTGAACATGTACGCACAAGTTTGAGGTTTCGGCCCAAATTAATGGATTTGCAAACAATTTTCGTCGTCAATGTCGTATGATTATGCGACATGTTAAACAGCCCTATATAGTGCCTATTTGGCTTGGGCGCTCTCAACAAAATTAAATTACTTGTACAATTTCGAATCTTCAGAGCTGATTTGCCTCCCTCTGGGAAGAAAATTGGGCGTCAGAATTACATCGTTGCAATTGGTATCTACCTATATGGTGCCACACTAAAATGTGATACCAGATCCTGGGGAATGTACGCGGTGTGCAGTGGTAATTACCAATCCGCTGGTTGTTTTGAAAGGGGTGAAAACTTCAAATGAATTCAACGAAATTTCAAGAAAGAAATTGCAACCAGGGGCAAGAAATAAGGGAAATCCAGTTTCAAATTTATATTTCGAAACAAAATTTTAATTCATAATATTTCATACTTATTCATATTATTTTATATTTATTTTCTTTTCCTTGGAATAGTTAAGTTTTAAATTTTTATCTTTATTTTGGTGTGACAAGTTTTATTTACATCAATTACAATTTAGAAACTGTAACTTATTAAGCCTAATTTATAAATTAGAATGAAAGGTACTCTGCAAGAAAAAGAGCCTTTTTTAACCAAAAAGTCAAGAATAATTAATTTTTATCCACCAGTTTTCTTTCAAGATACGTAAATAAATCCTTAATTAATTAACTAAACTGTAGTGGCGAGAAGAAATGCTCTTTTTTGTGTACATTCAAGTCATTTCTGATAAATTCAGCCAAGTTTTTTTTTCTCTTTGTAGTTGTAAACCGATTTTAGCTTAGAAGCTGATAATAATCCGTTATGTATTTTCTCCTACTGGAATGGCCTCCGTTGTTGTAAGGTACAAAAGAATACCCGTTGGAGAAACTCTTGCTTCGTGATTTCCAACAATAGCTTCGAAGTGTGAAAAGAATTTTAAAGAAGAAAACATTGACTACTTTAATTATTCGTTAAATTCCTCGACGTCTAACTCTGCTTAATTAAGCGGGCTTGCTTTTGTCCTTTAATGATCTGGTCGAAAAGTTCGCGCGCCTCGCCAATACTTGATTGCAGATTCTTTTGTTAGAGTCGAGGTCAAATTAATGACTGCCACCTGGTGATTGGCGGTGGAACTAACTACATTACCTGGTTATCTGAGTTTTAATTTTAGTGAAAAGAACTCTATTTTTTTTCTAATGTTATTCAAATGCTTTTAAGAAAGTAAATACTTTTTAATCATGGTTTGTTTCTCTTCTCTATTTTAGGGTTATTTAGTTAATGTTTTTAAATATTTTTTTTAAATGAGCATTTTGGCAAGGAATTTTTTTTGAAGTAATCAGTTTGTTTATTTATAAAAATTTTGCCCTTATTTAAACTTCAGAATTATTTCTTTTTAAATTCTTACGGGCCAAACATTAATCAGGTATTTAACTGCAGCTATGTTCTGTATCTATCAAAAATTCATTGGTAAGATTTATGCCTTTTGACCTTCTAAAAGCTACCAGCTACAAAAAATTTCGGTGCTTACACTTGAATGCCAGGTTAACAGAATGACAATAACTGCGAGAAAAAAGCATTGGAAACTGAAAAGAGAGGATATGTAAAGAAAATGATAACCAGATCGAAATATAGAGGGATAACCAGAGGAAAATATATCGCTTTTTTTTTAAAGTTTAATTAAAATTATGTTAGAGAGATTTTTAAAATGGTAAACATACAATTAGTGAATTTCTCTATAGGTGCAATCAAAAATGCTACGAATTTAATATCCGTATTTGTTTAAATTAGCGTTAATATGTCTATGTTTAGAAAGAAAAGACATCAATGTAGGAAATTCCTTAAAGAAAATGCAGTCTACGGTTGAATTAAACAATATTGTTAGTATAATTTTCTATAAAAATCGCATCAATTTGGCGAGTAATTTCTGTCACCAAATATATTAATTATTTAAACCTTTAGAGATTTTTTGGAGACAATTTGATGATATCTGACCTTCTTGTCAACACTATAAAATATCTCTTGATACTTCTAAAACTTGGAGGAAATCTGATCTAAGATTTTTGGTTTGACCTCTATTAAAGGGCCGTTTGAAAACTGATTGACTAAGCCTCAAGCAATTTGAAGATTTTCTTCAACCTACAATTACTACCATTCGTACTGAAAATACTAACTTGGAAAAATAGCTTGTATTTTGAAACTATTGCTATTTTATAGCTAGAAGCTTTAACTTAACCTAATAGTTAATACGAATTGAGAACATAATTCGAACAGAATCCTGGCAAAAAATTCTTGTAATTGATATTGTTGTGTTGTTAGAAAAGAAATGACTGTTTATAATCATTCTAAGGGAGTCTGGTAGTTCACAACACAATTTGCAATTAAATTAATATAACATATTTTTTTTAAAAAATAATTATTAGTCCTTTTGATAACTACACTACTGGGCACACAAAATGTAACCTCAAGAAGGACCAGAGATATCCTTGCGAAATTTGTTTGGCAGATAACATGTTGAACAAAAACCACATACGATTAAAATTTCTGCCACTTGGGACATGTGGGTGATGACAAAATCAGCAATTAGTGTAGACGTCTTGTTGGCTATAACCGTTGCCCCACGCCTCTGCAGAGAATCAAAGAAGCTTTCCACGTACTCTTGGAATACAATAATCCATGCTGTTTCCACATATTGCCAAATTAGATCTGCTATAGCAGTGGGTGGTGTATCCTGGGACAGTCATTGTGCAAGCATGTACTCACTTTCGATTGGCGATAAATCGGAGAACAAGCAGGCCAAGGAAGCTATTCAACCTGATGAGTAAAGAAGAACTCTTGAACATTTCGTGCCCCGTGTGGTCGCGCTTTATCCTGTTGGAATATGGCTGATGGCAAACGCTGAATGTATGGGTGGACCACGAGCTCCAAATGAGCACTCAGAAATGTAGTGCTGGATGTTCAGCTTACCTGCAATGCATACTAGATGGGTGAGGCAATGAAATCCAGATCAAACCATGATACTGGGTGCAGGACTAGTGTAGCGATGTATACCACAACAGTGTGTAGCCTCTCTCTCACTACGTTGTCTCCAAACTGGAATCCGACCATTGTGATGTTGGAGGAAGAAGCGGCATTCGTCAGTAAACACAATATTGTTCCATTCCGTTGTCCTTGTTCACCATTCATCGCACCATTTTTTTATTGAGAACTTTTATAAGCTTCATGCACCACACAATGTATCACATGGGAGCTCACAACACAACGAAAAGAAGGAAGGATTGCAACACAAATATCCATGCCTTCTCCGGGATTCGAACCCAAGCCCTATGGCACAGCAGTCAGCGTCACTAAGGACTGTACCGGATGGGCGACTCATCGCACCATTGGTGGAGGAAACTCTTGTGGTTTCCAGCCAAGGGTTAGCGGAGCAATGGACGTCTTACGAACATTCCACTCGGTTACAAACGTCATCAAATGGTACGAACGTACACCGATTGATGCTTTACAGACTCAATGTGTTGTGCTATGGTATGTGATATGGCTGCACTATCCATCATTGCCATGCACACAATCCTCCTGTCATCACGGGCAGTGGTGCAACGAAGAGGGTGAGATTGACTCCGTCGGTTCGCGTCTTCTCCTCCCTCCTGGATTGACAGATCCTCATGGCAGATGCTTGGTTTTGTCCAACGCGTTGACTCATTTCTCCTAAGAATAATCCGCTATCCTTATAGGCTACTATTCTTCCACCGTCGAATTCAGGAACTTGGTCAAAAGACGCTCGATGTCTTCCACGAGGCATAGGTAAAAAGCTTACGCAAAAAAAAGCTCACACAAGGAATTAATTGCCGTACTTCAAATCGCCAATTTATTCTCCAGTATAGCTCTTGCGGATGGCGTTACGGTCGCCCACGATGTACGTCTGCGCTATAATGCTAATGGTTTGCATTTTTCAATGCCATCAACGCATGATGTAATTTTCAAATGGCTTGCATGCTTCCTTCAGGGTGTTGCATTTTGTGTGGCCAGCAGTGTTTAAAGCTTAGCAAAATAAAATTGTAGTACTAGAATAAAATATGCTATTTTGTAATTTTTTTAGATGTCTTATTGAAGTATGGCAGCATATGTTGCCTTTCCACATTGCAAAAGTTGATCTGTTGTAGCAAGGAATTGCGTGTCCAATAATCGATCAGGCTTTCTGTTTAAACATAGGTTCGAAAAATAGACAAAGCAAAGTAGCAATACAATCTGGTGGATGAAGAAGAAATATTTACTTATGATGGCGAACATTATCCTGTCCTATTGTAATGTGACCACAAGCAAGCACCGAAAAGGTAAATGAGGGGAACAGATTCAAAACCTCAGAGATATAGAACTAGTCGCGGTAATTTTATTAGAAATGTATACTAGGAGATATATACAAGAGGGAAATCCAAACTGTAATACTGGGTACAGAACCAGTATAGCGTTGCGTAAGGCAACATGTGAGCGGATTCTTTCCACGGTGTATCTAGATTCTAATCTGATCATTGTGGCGTTGCAGGCAGAAGCATAATGTGTCTGTAAAGACAGTGCCAGGCCATTCAGTTGTCCTTGTTCGCTGTACCATTGCAAGGGCAAAAAAGCCTATGGTTCTGACGCAAAGACCATTACAGCAATCGACGCCTTTGTGAACATTTAACAGTGTACCATTGAAGTTCCATGTTGCGTACGAGCACCGATTGTTGTTCAACAGACGGTATTTGTTGGGATATAGTTCCTTATTATGGAGATAAATCTGTACGCGCTCATTATGCCTTTCATCACTTGCAGTGGTGCGATGATGTCGCTGCCATTGGTGCCATCGTTTAATCGTTCCCTCTCCCTCCATATCCATCCATTGTAGATTTTCATTACTATTGTTTGATTACGCTCCACACAATCACGGATTTCTCAGGTGAATAATTCACATTACTTACAGGCAACACTTCTTTCTCAGTCGCTCATAGAAAATGTGCCATTCTTCTTCGGTGCATACTGAAACTGCTCTCGCAAAACAACATGAAAATGCAATCCCAGTACTTCAAAAGACATTATGCTCCCCCCTTTATAGTGCTTATTCGTAGCACTATATGAGCTAATGTTGTGTGCCTTTGCTGAAATAGTAATAAATTATAAGAATATCCCATCACGATATACGCGTTTTGAAAAGTAATAGCTGTGTGGATGCGCCCATCAAGATGTTGTATTTATGATGATTTATGGTGTATATATTAAATTTAATTAGTAGGATCTCGCTTTTTTTTTAAAAAAAATTGTAGTAGAATAAACAAAATTGTGAAATTCAACTCATAATCTGTTCAATTGTTCAAAAAGTAGCCAAATACTTCAAAGTAAAAACATCCATTAACTTTAAAGAATATTTATTTGAATCAGAAGTCTTAAAAGCATGATTATGACAATTTTATCAGCACAATTAGATTTATTTAACTTTAAAAAACCCAGATGATTCGATTCTTGGTTTTTTCTTACACCTTAATACGTAACATTTTAGTTAATTGAAATTTAATTACCTCTTAAATTTAGCATTAACAAACAGAAGATTAACTTGTGATCACAAACACGCTTCTCTAATTACTGGTAATAGATTTAATGAAGCTCATGGCTAGATTAAGACGAACTTTAATGATAGGTACATTAAACTTTATTATAATGGCTCTATAATGATTAAGATATTACAAATCGTGACAATAAGAGAAGTGTTTCAATCCGTATTATTCTATTCAAACTAGAAGAACAAAAAGTAATGGTTTAAAAGTATTTGATAACACATTTAGCTTTGTTTGTGGCATAATATAATTCTATAACTACGTAATTAAATATTGTTCTCACAATACGCACAGCTAAGATGAATTATTTTATTAAAAGTAATATTGTTATTTCCCAAATTTTGAGAAACATTCGAGGTTTTTGATGCAAAAGTAAGCTAATTAATTTAAAACTCCGCCATATCAAATGGAGCAGCGGTAATATTTCCAATAACTTTATTTAAAATTCCATATTCTAATTTCATTGAATTAAAAGTTACTAATCAGCAGACGATTTGAGTTGAGTTGCTGCATAGAGATTGCAATCAGATAATTGTTAATTTAAATTCAGCCGGCTCAAGTTCATGGTGAGTGAGTTCGATTTATTAAGAGCTGTCTCAAATTCATGAATAATTAATATATTTAAGGTTGAAATTTCACAATTTCATGAATTATTTTTTATTCTTAAATCAATGTTTAGCAAAAGATGGAACTTATTGATAAAGATAGATATACCTCATTGGTTCTGGAAAAATATGACTTAAGTTAAAATAATTCTTTTTCCTTAATTTTTTTTCTTAACGTATATATCATCGGTAATATAATAAAAAAATACCTTTGTGAAAGCTGAATTTTTATTTTGAAGTCTTGTTTCAGCACTTTTTTATAATTTGAAAAATATTTAATATGCATTTTTAAAATAAATATTTCGTGTTTTTATTAAGAATGCTTACAATATATCCTAAAACTCTTCTTTTTACGTAGGATTTCTTATTATTTGTTCTAGAATGATTCGGGGTTTATTTCTAAAATATGATTAAAAATTGGTTTTGTTGATGTTTGTCAAAATCTTTAGTTGCATTTTCTTTCATTTAAAAGAAATTCATTTTCATCTACTTTTCAATTGGTTCAGTCTGAAAGAAAAATAAAGAACGGATGCTTAAACTTGTGTATTATTTTGTTATTTTTATAAAACAAGATTTGTAAAATAAAACAAGAATTTTTGAGGTACAATCTTTATAAAACGAAATATATTTCATTTTATTTTTTAGCTGCTATTTTAACAAACGGTATGTGATTTTTTTTTTCCATTTATGGATAAAATGAATTCAAGTTATTCAAAAGAAGATTTGAAATTGCTTTTCATTGTTTTAGGTTTGCACTTGTATTTATTTTTAATATATGCATCGTGGAATTCCCCAATGTTTCAACAGCATTTGCTTCAGCATTGCCTCAAATTAAATACATGTTTTTGTGAATGTTTTTTATTCCCAACACAAAAATGTAGATTTATAGATAAAAAGGCATGTGTGTGTGTGCAATTAATTTAATAGTATTCTGTACACAATTTTTTGTAATACAATTAGGGGACAAACTCACTTAAATGTTCGAAGTTTTGAAAGTGTTCAGATATTTTATGAGAATAAAGTTCAGATATGAACAATCTCGAATTTAAAAGCAATTTTAAATATCCACCAATTTTTTTTACTTTGAATGTAGATTTAAATTATTAATTGTGTAAGTTGATTGTATATATATGTATATATATATATATATATATGCTTCGATTCAAATCCTGCTCATGTATTAACAGTTAATAATTTATTTTCATCAAAAGCAGCAATCTTAGGGCTTTTCTCAGAAGTTAAGAAATAGATCACATAAAGTAGTAAGTCACTTGATGAAATAAAATGTAACGAATAACACGGCGCTTAATTTAGCCTGAAGTCTTTAGAGTATCAAATAAAAAAAAAGAAACGAGCCTTACAGTAGTCGCATACGATGTGTAACATCTGACATGTTATCGTGATAAATTCGCAATAGCAACTTAAATCCTGAAAAAAATGAATCGAGTATGATTGGAAATAATTTCCTATGAAATAAATATATCTTTAATGAAAATTTTATTTAAAATGCATTACAAGGAGTAATGCAATTTTTTTTTCAAAAGTAATTATTCTTGTTCAATTTGGGGAAGAGCCGTAATGATAACTTGTGATAACTAAAAAATATGACATATATACTTGTGATTTCAAAGTATATAAAAACCGTTGAAAAATCGCGTCAATAACAGTCCCACTGTTAGTTGTCGAAACATTTGGATTTGTGTTCATTTCGAGCTCGAGTTCATCATTCAAAAAAGCTATGAGTGACTCGGCTTCTAGCAAACTGAAGTTAACTTTAAAATCACCACTCAAAATCATGGAAAGCGAGTGATAGTTTTTTTTTTTTTTTTTTTAAAGAGCAAAACCACTTCGGTATATGGTAAAAGTAAAAAATGCAGGAAATCTTTAATTTTTTGAACCGTTTGATTCGGAGAAATGTATACGACCACCGAAATCACTGTTTGTCCATTTTCAAATAAGCATTCTGCAGCACATTTGTCCCCAATATCTTGAATAACAATACCTAATCCACTTGTTTGACGAAAAGTAATATCCATATGAGGAGCCACAACATACGAGTTGTTCTGTTTGCGATAGATCGCAACACCAGCTGCTCTGTGGCCCGGTCGTTTAAATTGTACGCAGCAATCAAAGTCAGGTATCGAAACACGTTCGTCATTATCTTATCGCGTCTCTGCCAACATGAGTAACGTACAATTTTGTGAAATAAGGTCGAAATCTGTTTGGTGAGCCTCCAGACTTTGACAATGGAGCGTAAGGATCGCAAGTTTATCCTTGATGAAGTCTAATAAGACTTGCTGGTATGTGCGGATTAGAGTCAAGCGCAAACAAAACCGAGTTTTTGAATTAGAATATTTTGAAATGCTAAATTTAACAATATAAAAAAGGCTGGCAGCTTGATCTTCTCTGATCCTAAAGTGAGAAAACAAAACAAAAACAAAGATCCCAAGGTCTAGACCGCAGGGGGAGGGAGTCCCTCCCGAATGTAGGAGAAAAAATAGAATTTTTTTCGATTCTTCACTGCCAGGGTAGGGAAGAGACACCGCTAAGCGCGCTGATTGATCAAACTAAATAGCACGCGCTTCCCCAACTTCCTGTTACGCATTTCCGTCCGTTTTCACGAAATCACTCCCACAAATCTCCAGCAATCGAGAGGAAAGATGTTACACATAAAAAAATTATTAGCATTTTTGTTTAAATTTTGCGTAATATTATATGAAGTAATCAAAAGTGTTAATATAAATGAATAAATAAATCACTATGCCAGAATAAGATAAATAATGTTGAAAAGCAAGAGAAGATTTACATTTAAACAACATGGGTGAACTGCTAGAAATAATTTGGTTTCAAACAATCGCCATTAGTAATTACAAGCTTGCATTCTGGGTCGTGTTTCTGATTCCAAAACTGAGATATTGTCAATTCATTTGACGAAAACCACGAATTTGATCAATTTCCTTTTCCACCGAAATTTCCAGAACTTTCCTTAACCATTTCTTGGAAAGGAAGACCGTTAGAGGAAGTTGAGTCATTTCCTGTCAGTACCCCTCTTAGAGAGACCCTCCCCAAAATTGAAAAGAATTTTCTACGTAATGAAATTAGATGGTACTCTCTTTCGTTTTAACACAAGTTTTAGTCGTATGGTTCCACCCCCTCCCCCCAACTAAAAATTAGGAATGTTTTCGGAGTTGTCCAAAAATTAATTAATGTGTTAAAAACTCGAAATATGTTTCTGAAATCAGAGGATTTGTTCCGTTAGTTAATACCGCATAAATTTAGAATATTTTTTAAGTTCGATGAGATTGTAGTAATATATTAATACCATATTTGACTTAAATATCATGCAAAGTGTAGCAGTGTTTTATAAACTATTCATCTTTCTTTGAATCATTCTATTTGTTTATATGTGCTCTATGCTCTAAGCATTCTTACATTTACTTCAGAGGAAAAATTATAGCTATATTTACATTAATATTGGAAAACCTTTTTATTTGAAAAAAGTGCTCTGAATTTCTACCTTGTTTTTTTATTGCAAAAACAACAAGTAATGGATTTTTAGATGATAAAGTTAATCTTAGATTTTGTTTTGTTGCGTTCACTAAATCAATGCAATTAATTAGTTATAAGGGATCTACAGTTATAAAATCGGATTAACAAAAATGTTGAATTGTTATAAGTTAATTGAGAAGAGTGATGTTGAGTGACATTATTTTGTTTCGAGATTCTTATTATTTCGAGATTTTTCTATTTCTTCTTCATAAGCTCAACATTGTTTGCAGGCCAAGGCTGACTCTCTGATCCTCCTTTAGTTGACCCTATCAGTAAGACGCCCTTCAATTGGTTGATTTCCATTAGTTTGAGGTCCTTTTCAACATCATCTAACCACCGTGGACGTGGTCATCCTTTACGTCGGGTCCCTTCAATTTTCGAAAGTTACTTTTTTGGTAGGAAAATCATCAGCATATCTGTAGAGATGGCCCAGCCGTGATGCTTTTATAGTTTTCACAATGTCAGTACCGTCATATTTCCTGTAAATTTCATGATTGTAAAGAATTATCCACTCACATTGTTCTCTTGAGTAAGACCAAAGACTTTCCTTAACATTTTTCTTTCAAAAATGGGCCCCTTTTCTTCCTCTGCTTTATTGAGTGTTCAACCTTCCCTTCCATAGAGAGCAATAGGCTTGATTAAAGTTTTATATATGCTCAACTTGGTGTTTATAGAAGTAAATTTTGACTTGAATTTATTTCTCAGGCCATGCAAACTTCTATTAGCCAAACAAATTCTATTGTTTATTTAAATTTTCAGAGTTGCTGCATGAGATCTGAGTTCCTAAGTAAGTAAAACTTTTCAAAAAAGTATAGTTATCTATCTTCAAAAGAGACAAACCTGGAGATTTATTAGTTGAAACTAAAAAATTGTTTTGTCCGCCATTCATAAAAATTCCCATCCCCTTTATCGCTAGCAGAGCTTTTTGATCTTCCAACGATATCTTTCTGAAAGGCAAAAAGTTAGACAGTTCTTTGCAAAATAGTATTATTTGTGTTTAAGCTATAATCTCTGATGACCTTTCCCAAAGCTATGTTAAACAGCAAGCAAGAAAGGGAGTCACCCTGTCGAAGGCCTTTCTCAGTAAAAAAGGAGGGTACTGAAAGATTTGACAAAATTTTTACTCTACAAGAAACTCTTTTCATAGTCATTCTGTTGAGACTCACCAGATTTTTTGTTATGTAGAACTCTAACAAGCTTTCAAAAGTTTTTCTCGAATTCGAGATTTTAATTACAAGCAACCATTGCTACTGAGTACTAAAATTTGTCTGCCTTCTAAGGGATAATTAAGAAAAAGGTAAAACTATAAAATATATGTCTTAATTCTCTATCTCCTGATATTATATGCGCGTGCTCTTTGCAAAATTGTACATATTTTTCATTTCTCTCCTCAATGTTAGTATCTTTTTCTTTGCCCTCGTTTTCTGAATTATTATAGTATGAACGACAGAGAGAGAGAGAGAGATTATGTATTTATTCTTTATCAATCTTCTGTTCTAAATGCACTCATAAATAAAACTTTAAAACTATTCTTTTTTACAAGTTCTATTTTTAATCACTTAGAAAAACAGTTATCAGTTAAACAACAAACAAGTTATGAACACAAACACGCAACTATTATAAAGAATGATTATTATTATTATAACTATTGATTATTATTATTACTATAAATGGTTTATAAGAAAATAAACTTTCACGGTTTATAAAATTCACCTCTATTTTTTCCCCCTTTTCGTATCAATCGTGAGCCTTTTTATCCTTTTTACATAACGGTCTGATATATTTTCCCTATCTGTACCAGTCTTGAAAAAGCATACAAGTTTTCTGACGATTAATATAGTTTTCAACTACATATATATATATATATGTGTGTGTGTGTGTGTGTGTGCGTGTGCGTGTGTGTGTGTGTAATAATCCTAGTCATATAATCCTTTAAAATAACTTTTAACTATCAATGGTCCATCCCTTCAAGACCCACATTTAAGTAATAAGTTAGCCAGCCACCTAACGAGAGTATTTTAAACTACATCTAGCTACCCACTCAGATCATGTGATTTGAACCGCCTATAAAAACTGAGATTCCTGGAGACCGCTCCCTCTTTCGCTTCTGTATTTGTCTGCTTCAACATGTAGCCGGCTGCAGCTTGGTTTGTGTTGCGTGTGTATGTTTCTTTGTGATTCCGTCTATCTGTGTGTCTTCATGTTCAGTGTACAATAAACAAGAATAACTAATATCAAGTCTGCCTCCTCAATAATATTGATAATGCAACATCAACCATCATAAATAGCAATCATAAAAAGAAATACCTTTCAACGACCACGTCTATTTCATATATATATATACGAGAGGTGATAAAAAAGGTTACAAGTCGAATAAAGAAATATTTATAAACAATAAACTGGAAATACAAAAGGAAATTAAGAGGCTTACGTGCCCATCACCTTTCGATATGATCCCCAAGTCTGTTTAGGCATTTCTCAGAACGCAGAACTAACTTCTTTTTAAGCCGTCTTGGTGGAAATCAGATCCCTGCCCATTGAGCCAGGTCACGGCGGGTGTTTTCACAGCCCTCTCTCAAGAGAACCGTCTACCGGATAACTGCTCCTTCAATCTCGGAAACAGGAAATAGTCACTGGGTGCCGAATCTGGCTGTGTGTTGAGGGGAGGGGTGACTGTTTTTGAGGAACTTGGCCAGCCGTCCCTGCCATATTTTTTTTTTTGTTTGTTTTTTATCCAATGGGCTTCGGGTTGGTATTTTTACCATTGCAGGCCTAGTACATCCCCAAGAGCTGGCATCACTTTTTAGCGCTGCACCATATAGGCGATACCAATTACAGCAAGCAATTTTGACACCCAGTTTCCCACACAGAGGGAGGCACCTGAGCTCTGAGCCATATAGTGGTTTTCAACATCCTGCCTGCCTGATTGAAAAGAGCGACACTATTCGCTACATGTTGTCTGCTTATTGCTGACACTCCCCCGATTTGACCGGGAGTGTCAGATGCGGACACATTCTTTGCACATAAAAATCGAATCACGGCTCGCACTTCCAAACGAGACCAATTTTCTAAGCTCTTTGCCATTTCATACACCCTGAACCGTCTGAGAACATACACTACCCACACGTACACCAGCTGTATGACATGTCGCGACATTTGCTTCCATTCTGGGGAAACAAAATTTCTCCACAATTTGCAGTTTTTAAAATGCCTTTTTTCTGATCATCCCTCGTATATATCTTTATTTTTAGTGTAAAAAAGTTATAGGTTAAAAAAACTATAAAAAATACACTTTTATAGTTGATCAAATTAATAAGTAAAAGAAATAGTTCTTAATATATGATAAAATGATGTAATAAAATGATTAACGAGAAAATTAATGTCATTGTAGTAAAAGCGTGGGGTGCTTTGCATTACAATTTTCCACAAACTCAGCATTTCAGAATAATTGCATTTTTAGAGGGGAGAGGATGTACAGTCGACTCTCGCTAATTAAAACCTTCGATGTACGAACCTCTCGCTAATTCGAAGTATATGCTCAGGCCCTAGAAAAACTCTTGATATTTCGAACTAAACCAATACGTTTGGGTGCACTCAATATTTCGAAGTAAAATCTATGGCTCGCCAGACTAAAACGCGCGATAATTCGAAGTTATCTTATAAAACTCTCAACACAATTCGAATACTCACTATGCCTCACTATTCGTATGTATAGTCTTGTAGCAAAGAAGTTGGAGCTTACAAGTTTTGTGTTGCATTGTCTCTGCATGTCTCCCATACAACCATATTCCCTTGTCTCTTTGATGACCATCTGCTACCCCTCCTTAGTGTTTTTCGGTTCCTCATGCGAAAAGACACTTTTACTGGTTTCCTTCTTAAAATGGATGATAGACCTACAGCACCTGTTGTCAGCCATCCATACCTCTTTTTTAACACCCGGCCTAGCTACACATGTGTTCAGAAAGGATGGTCTGCTATTGTGCAGAAGAGATGCGTAGGATTGTATATTTTGCGTCGGAGTGACATGAGGATTTTTGGCTTATCTGTGTGACTTATAGCATGTGGCAACAAACAGGGCATGGATCGTGCTGGACCATGCCTTGAAAATTCAATGGTGTTGGAGACAGTGTCTGATGAATCCGGGTTCGAAACTATTTTATTTCCAATGAGGAATGGATGCGATTTGGAAGGGCGTGATGGAATCCTGTTCGAGAGGTTAAGAAAGGCGGAGTGGAAAGAGAAAGGAGAGGAGCAATGGAGGAAAGCGATAGAAAAAAAACTGTTCGAATTTTTTGGTGGAATGATAAGGCTAGAAGAGCCCAACCAACGTCAATACTATTAAGTATACACCGCAGCTAAGTGTGAAACTGTGAATACGCCTTGTGTTAATTTTGATTCTAAAGTTTAAATTGAACGTTTCAAATTTAAATGTGTTAGAAAAAAATTTCTCTTCAATTATTTTGGGAGTTTTTTTCTACCCTCTTGATAATTCGAAGTTTTTAATTGGTTTTTCCAACTTCGGATTATCGAGAGTCGGCTGTATTCGTATTTAGCTCGCTTCCTCTGGATAATACAAAGTAAAATGTAATTAGTTAGATAGAAAATCAGTATAGAATTGGCAACAGGAATTGTTTACAAAACCAACACACATACTTCATATTACTTAAGTATTAACTCCATGCGACTGGCAAGCTTTGGCAAATTTCAACAATTTTTTTCGTCGGAAAATTGTTAGCAATTGTGCTTAGGACGGTATTAAGGTTGTAATAAATAACTTTATTATTTGTACTTTCTTGCATACAGAGGAATTAAGGATATAACATATTTCTTTTCCTTAACTAAATAAACAGTATTTTTTTTTCAAAGAAAAAAGACTATTTTCTTTTGGGCCTTAAATTTTTAACACTTTGTTTTTACAACCTAACGCTTTTACAACTTGTTACAAAAAATTATTATTTAAAAGTTTTCTCTTTTTACACTTTAACAAATAACATCCCCAAGGAATTCCTTTATCTCCAACATTCCAACTCGTATTATGACCCTTGGAATTCGAACAGGAATAAAAACGCAGCCTACCCCAACCCAGAGCTAGATCTATTTCAACCCTCGTAGAAAGAGCGGAGAGCACCAAAGACCCCAAAAAGTCATAAACTGACCACCAATAGGCACCCGAAATTATCCTACCGTAAAAGCTCTTAGGGCCTCATAATTGGCGTTTTATGTTGTTCGTGATCACCATAGTGAGTGGTCAGCGAAATAGTCGTTGATTTATTTATTGATTGTGCGGTGCGGAATCTTTTGCAAAGGCCAGCACCGCTTCTAGGAGAAGTAATACAGGTTTTATATGAAGGTAGGGGTTCCATGGAAGAACTTTATGTTATTTTTTATGTACTTATTCATAGAAAAGATAGAATGTTAATTTTTATCTTAACTGATTATTTTTGCGATGGGATTTGAAGAAAAAAACTGTTTCTTTTTTTCATTAAAAGTCCTAATGATCATGCGAAGTTAGCAGTTTATTTATAAACTTCGATTTTATTCTCTAAAACAGGGGTGGCCAACTCGCGGCCAGAGGGCCACCTTGAATAATTTTACGGCCCGCGAGATTCATTACAACTTTACCAAATACGAATAATTTTGTTTTTAGAGAGAGAGTGTAGTTTTATAACAAATATATCCCATAAAACTTTAAATTTTGTTACGTCGTTTCTGTTTTTATACATACTAAGAAGTGAGCAGTATTGCATTGTAACGAACACCCTCCCCCCGCAACATCATGCTTGATTCATGTAACTTTATCGCGCTGCTTATTGCTAGAGCTAAGGATATTTCATTTTATTGCGTTTTTATTATTAAAATTTTTTTTTATTGGGAACATTTATAAACCCCGTGCACCACACAATGTATCACAAGGGGGCTTAGGACACAAAGAAGGAAAGATTACGGCACAAAGATCCATGCCTTTTCCGGGATTCGAACCCAGTCCCTACGGCACCGCAGTCCGCGTCACTAACCACTATACCGGGTTGGCGTCAAAACCATTATCTATGTTTGTATGCATGGAACACAATGAAAACCATCATAATAATTCATTCCTTTTTAAATTTTTATCTCCAATAAATGTTTGTAAAGGGTTCAAATCTATTATAAATATATATATTTTTATATGTGACCCGCGGTATTATAATGTTTTTCCGAAGTAGCCTGCAAGGTCTAAGTTGTGACCACCCCTGCTCTAAAATATATATATATATATTTCTTTTTAAAAGATTTTTAGTGTATTTTTTAAGATAAGAATTAATTTATTTTGAATAAAGATGATATCAGATGCACTAAAAACTAAATTTATATTACACATAATATAAAATAAAATGTAATATTAGTTACGTGTTGTTAACGATAAAGTTGTCAAAAATGACATATTTTTAAGTCTTTTTTTTAATATTAGGAGTTTAAATTCTTCAATGCAATTTGTTTTCAATAAATTCATTCTTTGGAAATAAAATAAGTGATTTGATTCAATGGGGGTTTTTTCCCCATTTTTTTTTTACTGAATAGCAATGAAAACTTAAACTTATACCCATTATGATGTAATAAAAAGAATATAACATTGATGTTTAACATTTGACAATTTAAATTTTTCACAATAAAAAGTTTATTCGGGGGGGGGGGGATGTCAAATAGAATAAAAAAGAATCCCCGCCGTCTTTAATTTATAAATTTATTCTTTTACACTACAGATTGTCGCAGAAGTTTTTATATGAAAAAAATAATTATAAACTTATGTTTTTAATTCGGTAAAAATGTTAATGGCTCAAAATATTATAAATATTTTTCAAATAAAATTTAATGGTTAAGAAAATGCATTAGAAGTTGTTTCTAAGAGGTTTTCATGATGATAAAATGTTAAAATCTCTCCAGAATTTTATTTCTAAGTCCCATAACCATTAGTTCCTGTTCTTATTATTGGAATATATATATATATATACATAAGATAGAAATTTTAATACGAGTTTGAACTTTTGAAGAAAAGTCGAGTGCATCGCTACACCCCGGAAGTTTTGCAGTTCAGTATGAAATGGTGCTCAAAAAGTGTGTATGAAACTGTTTATCTAAAAGCAGTTACTCAGTTATCCGCTGACCTCTTCTAATCTGTGCATCTCAAAATGCAAGAGGTAGGTATAACACTAGGAAAATTAAGAAAAGGACAGAAATCAAAAGCTTCCTCTCTGCAATACGAACTAGGCACCTTTGGCTGATTATTTTCTTGGTTCTTTCAAAGAAGCGTTTAAAGCTGTCTTCGTCAAATACACGAGATCCTGAACTAAACTCCAAGCACATTTTAAGGCAGAAAATTTCTCAATTTTGATGAAAATTTGTAACGAAGTAAATCCTACATCTCTTTATAATATAGCGGTTTTTTTTTAAATTTCAAAATGTTCAACAAATAAGCAATTTTATATAGTAACATATAATGGAGTGGTTCGTTTAGCATTACTAGATAGGAGAAAAAATGTGAAGCACATTTCAGACCAGAAAAAATGGTTTGACTCTGATAAAAATGAGTGGAGTGATAAAATAAAAACTGCTCTCTATTGAATAGCTTAGTCAAACTTTAATATTAGCGTTAGAGTATGTTTATATCTGAAAAATATTTCAAATTCGGGTCACATATTTCATAGAATCACGCGAAGACTACCTTTAAAGAAAAAAAATAGTTTCATAGAACAAAGAAATATGTGTATTAGTAGGCATTCGTACACGCTCGTCTTTTTTTTTATGATACAAGAATTTGAAGCTGAGTACATTAGAAAAAGGTGTGGATTTAAATTTGGATATATTATAAGATGAAGAATGTTATTTGGGTAGTTGCACAAATAATAAGAAAAGAACTTTTGAAAAAGCTTCAGTTATATTTCATTCCTTCTCGTATTTTGCGAAAATCTTAATCTGTTTATTGATCAAGTAAAAATACATTTTAATTTTTCGTAACGTGCTTATATTTTGCGCAATTTCTCCTATTATTATCATAGTTGTTATGATTACCAAATATTTCACATTTTGTTGCCTTAAAAAATTATAGCGTATCGGATACTTCCTCTTAAAAAGGTCAATCGAGGTATTATTTTCATTCTCTATTTTCCGCTTAGTTACGTTGTTAAAACTATAGCCTTTATTGTGAAATTAACTTGTGCCATAAGTCTCTTATCCGAAAATCAAATAAAATGTGTTAATATAAAGGTTTGGCATAGTAACCTCTCCAATTTTAAAAACCTGAAAAAAAAGAGGACTCATAAGTGCTATTCAGACTTTAATGATCTCACAAAAGAGAACATCGCACAACATTAAGTAGGATCGATTTTTTCTTTGTAAGTATAGAATTTAAAAATAACGTTCTCTTTAATTTTTAAAATTCAAAGCTGTGGCTCTTTGCTATAATGAGGTTTATTATCTCACATGTGCTATTACACACACACACATCAGTGTGTCTTTGTCACCAAGTATGATTTAACAACAGTTGCATGTTGAATAGTTCGTTAAAAAATTCCTTGCACAATGTATTTGTTGATATATGGCCTACATTATGCTTAATTGCTAGTTATTGTTGAGAATTTTTTTTATTTTATCTTAAAATTTATCAATATTTACAACATTTCTTAAGCTTTATCATTAAATTCGTAAGCACAACAAGTATAAACAACAAATATAATAATTTGCACGTAACCGAAATATAAGTATATTTCTGTATCAGCATGGTTTCAATCTATGTGTATATATTAATGTGTACTTTACAGGTATCGTGTACAAAAATTGTCGGGAATTATTAAGATTCAACTATATTTATTAAATATCTCATATTTTTCTATTATTCTTAATTTTCAGATGTTATTTATGTTATTTGACTCAAAATTAAGAGATACATCGCCAATGCCCTTATTTTACTTTTGTACGACATTAATTGATAACAATCAATTAACTAATTACTATATAAGCATTACATTGTATACAGTACAAGTATAAAGACTGTAATTTGAGTCTTATATGAATCTCTGACTGATAATTAGCCATTTCTGAGACAGACCTAGCAAAAGGTAGGTGTTATTTATGTTAACATTCCTCTTTTAAATTCGAGAATGTTTGCAATACTAATTATAAATAAAATGGAATGCATATATATTTATGATGTTGTAAAATATAATTATTTATAATTAGTAATGATGATATCATTCCGGCCAAGAATTCACAATAAACTGGAATCGTGTCCATATAATTAGCTAAAAACTTTCAATAATTCTTGTCAAACGAGGACATTTTAAGGCATGGACCAATCCATTGTCTCGGCCTTTGTTGGTGACTTCGTTTTTTTCTCGGCTCTTCCTTAGTAAGATCATGATACCAAAAAATTTTTATCATCAAATGTTTTTCCTGTACATATTTTCCGAGAAAATTTTGTCTATTTATTTATCCAACACCCGTGCTTGGCTTCTTGACCATTTGATGCCGAGCCTTCCAATACCGACTGACGACCTCGTCAGTCGGGTATTCATCGAGTCCAGTGCATTGGAGCAGTTGATGACCATCCATCCTGGCAGGGGTGCAGAGCGGGCAGGCCTCTTCAGCAGCCTGACCAAGCCAGTGTAGGTATACTCCCAAAAAGTCATGTCTGGTTGTTAGTCAAAAGCGGACAACAGCCTCGGCTCACTCCAGATGCCTCAGAAAAAGACCCACAGAGGCCAGGGTTTCCCATGTCTTTCCAAGGCTCTCGGTGCTTTAGGTCACGGCATTACATTTGTCAATGTATATGGATATAAAACCTTTTGCCCTTCTGAAGGTCAAGGAGACTTCCGATTGTAGATGACTTGGCTCCCTGCTTGACTTTTTGGTCAAAATTTGGCTTTATTTTGAAATTCTTATATTTTCTCCGAAACTAAACTAAAAGCCAAACTAAATGCCAAACTGTTGACAGTGACAATATTGCACTAAAATTCTGTCATGTTCATCGTCTATGTACAGGCCTAGCACCATACACCATCTTTGTATTGAAAGGCATTCGGTTGAATCGATTTGCGCTAAGGTTTATGAATTAGCAAGTTCAAACACATTTTTTTGCTACGGTTTCTTGTTTGTATAAGTATTTGATAATGTTTGCTACGTGCTGTCTACTTAAATGTGTCGTAAGTGGGTCTGACTTTTATATGGGCATAAGGTTTCAGGAAATCGGAAGATATCACTGATCACGATATTTTTTAGTAACGCTTTAATGACTTCGTTTGTCATTTTAATTTTTACAGAAATTTTATGAAAAGCGTTTTCTTTCCTTCATTTTTTGAAGATTTTTTTTTTAAAAAATTAAATGTAGATTGCAGGATGGCTATTTTTTTTATCGACTTTCCGAAACAGATCGCAGAATATATCTGTAAGATAAACAGAAAAAGTTTTCCTGATTAAAAATGTTATCGATCCAAACAAATCACCGAATTTGGCGTATTTCTACACTTTATTTCAGTCATTGAAAAGCAGTAGTTTGAAGTTACAGCTATAATCTCAGGCTTAGTGGTATTTACTGTAAGTTTGAAATCCGATTTCACTAATCCCTTTACGAAGATGAGATAATCCCTTTAATGAGATATATGTTTCCCTATGGGGTTTTCTTTTTCTTTTCTCCTTATTTTTTGTTTCTTTTTTGCATGTCAGATGATAAAACATACTATACACTACAGTAAAGTTATTTAAAAACAATGTTTTCTTTTTTACTAAAATACAATGCATTTCTTTGCTAATAAAATATTCTTTGCTGTTCTTGTTCAAAAACTTGACTCATAATTCACTTTCTAATTCTTTTTCTGGTCAAGAATTTTAACGTATATATGTTATACTCATTCTTTCACAAAGCATTTGAGCACTCAGTATGTTATGACTACATTATATATGAATATTCCTTTTAGAAAATTTTATATTTATTTAAAGAATGAATGCTTGTCTTACGTTTTCAGCGTACCTTTCCAATAATAATAATGTTTTTAAACCCTAGTTTTTTCAGCGTATATATATTCAAGAAATATTAGTTATACAAATTTATTAGATCATAAAGCAGTTTTTTTGTACATTGTTTTACAAAGCTAAATCAAAAATAAAATAACAATTCTCATTTGTTATGGTGCTTTTCCGTTTCGCCTGCGCAAGCGATAAAGTCACCCAAAAATGATGCAACCAACGCCAAAATTAATATTCCCACTGGTAAACTTTTACGGGTACATGAATAAAACAAGCGTGATATTTTATCAGTAACGTCTTTTTCGTAATACAAAAAAAAAAAAAAAAAAAGATGCAAAACCAATAACAATTAATATTGATTAATACTTTCATGTGTATATTATATGTTTTCGCCAATAACACCAACTTGGCGAGATTTGCGCCGGTGAACTGAAAAAGTACTAAAACTATTGTACCATTTTGAATCTAACAAGCATTTTAGCTCGAATTGTCATAAACCCTCTAAGCGAGCCAATCATAAATCAACTAAAACAACGCTTTCTGAAAAAGATTTCGAAGCATTTACAGGCACGTAAATTCAATTTTATGCATTGCTTAAAAGCGACCCAACCCTTATGTATATCCATTTGGTAGATTAAACGCTTCGGAAGCACTTAGCATTATTTTAAAATATGATGTATTACCCCTTGCTAAAAAACGTTTCACAGAAGGAGAAAAAAAAAGAGAGAGATTTAAAAAAAAATCTTTTCTTTACGTTTTTCTTCATTTTTTGTTCTAAAAATATTAATACAACCCTGGGTTTTGCTTTAGAAAAGTACAGTGACATTTTTAAAGCATAGAACGAAACATTTTAATAGAGGAATGAAAATAGATGACTTTTTGTATTCTTCTGTCAACGAGAAAGATTATCTACAGTTTAGGTTTTGTAAGATGATTGATATCTCATGTAAATGTGTTTTTAACAGAGTTTAAATCTGAAGTTTTTTTAAAAAAATAAAATAGATATTTCTTTTTATGCTAAAAATGCGTTAATGTTTTAGATTTAAAAAGAAAATTTATTTCATCATTAGTGTTAAGAAATTTTTATTTTTATAAGAAATTATTTAAATCTAGATTTGACCATTTTGAGTGCAATGATAATGAAATTTAGGCTTAATGAGTTCCTTATCAAAATATAAAAAATAATTTTGAAATACCGAAATAAAACATAAAATTCAATTTATAAATTCATTTTTATGAATTATTATATTCACTTCTTTTATCTTATAGAGCTCAACATGTCGCCCATCCGGTACAGTGGCTAGCGACGCTGACTGCTATGCCATAGGGCCTGGGTTCGAATCCCGGAGAAGACATGGATGTTGGTAAATGTATAGTGCCTTCGCGGCATGGGGGTACTCTAAATAGCCGTCGAGTCGCATTTCCTCTCGTGAGGTTGGTGGAAGGGGAAGAGAGATGGGAGACCCCTGACCACTCCCAGGGTGTTCTCCCTCAAAATTGGGGTGGAACCGAGCCCAATCATATTGTCACCTGCATGGTGCTCAAAGCTACGGCTAACAACAGGTGTACAATATAGCCCGATGCCATGATGAATTTCACGGGCCTGGATCTCACTACGTTAGACAGGTGGCATTAGAAGCAACAACAGAGCTAAACATAATTTTTTTTATATATTTATGTTCAAATTAAAAATAATCTTCTATAAACTGAAATTCTGAAACTAAGAATAAAAGATTCACGTTTAACAATAATTTAAAATCTGCGTTAAATTGTGCTTATAAAAAAAGAATAATTGTGCATTCAAGATCATCAACTTCTTTTAATTCTATGTAAGTTATACAAAATAAATTGCCAGTTAAATCTGAAGTTGGATTTTAAATAAAAATTCTTAAAACTTCGTGATAGACTTTCAAGCTAATGATTCAGAAATGTAGATGAAAAAATTTAGCACAAATAAATTTAAGAGCTGAAACAGTTAAATAACCATTTAAAAGAATTTTTTAATTCAAGCTCTAAAATGATGAATGAAATGCTTTAAGTTTAAAACAAAATCAGAGCTTCAATGCTGTTTCTTAAAACATAATTAATCAAAAAGGAGAAAAAAAATTGAAGTTTAACTACCAGGCGATTTTTGTTCGACTAACAATAAGAAAGGAAATAAAATCAGATTTCGAATGCTTAGATTAAAGCGAGAAAATTATTTATTATATTTCTTTTTTAGAATAATATATTTCTACCAAATAGTTTTATACTTTAATGTCTTAAATATCGTCTGCTTTCAGGAGCACGCACAAGAATTCGAATTTGTTTAACGTGGAAGATTGTGTTTGAGCAAAACGTAAGGAGAAAAAAAAAAGAATAAAAATTCTTTCGATAATAAAATTACTCTGGACAGGAAGTCGATGAGAATACAGAACTGATAGATTATGCATGAGGCGAATGCAAACAGTTCGCCATTTTCTTCGAAGAAATAATAATTTTGTCATCATGAAGGCGCTGGGATTCAAATATGATCTTTTAGAATTTCGTTCTCATCTGAGAGCTTTAAGAATTTAGGAATGGGAGGGAGAAGGGGTGGAAATAAACCGCCTCTTTCGGCAAGACTGGAACAGAACCACAGAGAGAGAGAGAGAGAAGTATTAAAGTACTGTTTCTTTTGCAATATTAATTTTCCGAATTTTAAGTTAAGCACAAATAGTTCTACTTTGCGATGGAATGTTTTGTGTGTTCGGTACTTACTAAGCAAATTTTCGTGCGAAAGTTCTTCCAGAGTTGTTTATTTTAGAGACATAATACTTCGGAAGAGACAGAGAATGGGATGTTTATTTAATTGAAAGTTTAAACTGAGGATTTTGGAATTTTGGCATTCTCTTCTCTGAGTGTATAAATTATGTTGTTTCGCAAACAGTGACTTATCTTTTCCGAGGAAAAATGTAAATATGTTGGTTTTAATTTAGAGCACCACTAATAATCCCATTTAAAATTTTAAGTCGTTCGTGTTATTGAGACTTGTTACTTATATTTTGATCAAACAAAGTTACATTTATTAAAATTGAAAGTGATACATATCTTAATAATCTACTAATAGGTCTCAGAATCGAAAAATATTAAATAATTTAGATTGTTGTACACACATTATGCTTTCAATTTTTTTAAATAAAAAAACGGTATTAAACTCTGAATAAAATTAATCAAGTAATCTTAGTAATTTTAGCACAATGTATATTTTCAACTTCAAATGAACAAAGAAAGATCAGGCATTTATATAGCATAAATATTTACTTTACATAAAGGTTTAAAGTCTGTTTAAAAATACTTAAACTAACACCGAGGAATTAAATTAATTAAAATTAGAGAAATGTATTAAAATTACTGAAACTGCTGTACAAACATGTTTTTCTGAATTAAAATTTTGATCTTTTAATGATTTTTGAATAAGTCTTAAAATTTCTGATGAACAAAGAGTCTACATTTTTAAATGAATACACAAACCTTTTCGATAGAGAATGACTATTCTAGAGAAACAAGATGCTATGAAACGAACAAATGATAGAGTTATGAGTTAGAATTGCTGATAATTATCAAAAACGGTATAAAATAAAATCTGAAGATTGTAAATGAAAAAAAAAATGTGGTATTGAGCAATCATTTGATATATTTTTACAAATGTTTGTGCTTAAATATATAGGAGAGGTATTTATGTTTGGTTTTAGAGCCAATATTTCGTTAAATTTTGCATTGAAGCATAATCAACTGTTACTAAAACAATAAATTTGGTATAAAATTTATTGGTTTGATAATAGTTTCATTTTTCTTTTGGGGAATTTAATTTTAATTTGTGTCGCACTTTAAAGTTTCTTGTGGTTAGTTGGAGACAGATATCTTAACTTCTAACCGCGGTCAAGTCCCGAGGAGAAAAATGACACCTGATAATTTCACACCACATTAATGGGCAGACTGTGAGCTCGGTTAGATTTAATGTGTATCAGTCCCTCTGCAAGGTGAGATTTTCTTTTGGGTAAGAGGAGACTTAACTCTTACGATGCTAAATTCATTTTGTACTTCATATAGCAGTTGGGCGACTTATTTAAAAATTTGCCAAAAAGTACCAAACAGCGCCAACTTGCGCTGTGTATTTCCTTTAACAAAAAAAAAAAATAAGGAACTGGTACAAAAGTATTATACCGTTGACCAATTTCGTTAAAGAGACGTCGCCAAATGTCGTGGTGTAGTATTAATAGTAGAAACCGTTCTCTTACATGTTCAAACACATTAATAATAATAATAATAATGATATTTGGCGATATTTTTTAAATTGGCAATGTCTTATCGTTTGGTGAAATTTTTTTCACTGTATAATAAGTAATTATATATGCATATTAAAAAAATTTTAAATCGTGAAACAAGAATAATTTCCTTTTTTTTCCAAAAAAATTTCAATTCATCATATATATGTTACCGGCAAAGTATGTAATGCCGGCATTCTATAGAATGCCTTGGCATTCTATACAATACCGGACGTTTTTAGGCAAAGTATGAAATATGAGATTGATTACATACTAGCCTAGGCATTGTATAGAATGCCTAAAGCTATTTAGGCAAAGTATGAAAAAAGGTCATGATAAGGATATTATATCAATGACTTACATTCCTAAAAGTACAAATGTTATTCTGACAAAATAATGAGACTGCCATTAAAAAAATTATCGTTAAATTGTGATTTCGCATATACAAGGTATTAAAATTCCTTCAGAAGTTCCAAGTTGATAGAAAAACTATCCTATTTCTCACTCATTACAAGTGCCAATATATTGGCATTCGGAAAAAAAATCAATGTTTTGTATAACAATACCTTTTTTTTAAAAATAATTTTCTGTTTTTTTCTGGCAAATTTCACGTAGGGGAATATACAGTTCAATATCATAAGGTGTAACATTTTTGTATTTGGTTGAAAGTTCTTTCAGAATTCTATCATGTCCCCAGAATCATGAAATTAATTTTGCTCTTGGCAAAATAAATTTCTAGAACAAGTTCACATCGTTCAACTGGGTGTCAAAATTACCGGCAACAATTGGTATCGCTTACATGATGCCGCACTAAAAAGGGATACCAGCAACTGGAGAATTTACTAAGTCTGAAAATGGTAAAAATATGAATCTGCAGCCCCATTGGAAGGAAAAAAGAATCCGTGACGTAGTACTGTATAGCAGTTCTTTCCAACAGTTTTTTCTTCCGGACCAGTCAACGTTTGATAATTTTACGGCGGCCTACTGAGGGTGCGACGTTGATTATTTATATTTTAAATTGTTTTGATTTTATAATTTAATTGTATTTAAACATGCTTTTAGAGTAAAATTCAGTTGCACCAAAAAACAATTATAAAATGATTTCACATAAAATATAAAGTGATTTCCCTGGAAAGTCGCACAAACACGAGAAAAATATACCCCAGTAAATATAATGGAAATAATTTAATGCTCCTTAAGTGACCTGATACCCTTTAACCCACAGAACAATGGTTGGGGTCCACTGTTTTATGGTGCTGACGCTTTCTTTAACAGCTTAAATAAGTTTACTTTTATTTTCTGCAAACATCACATCATAGCTATTTATCCACCAATAGTCCCTGGGTTTCTTCTTAGTAGTCATTTTATCATTTTTCATATCAGTTATTAACTTCTAGTAAGTAATTTCAGTTAAGAAAAACCCTTTTTTTTCGAGCATCAAATCGAATTTTAGGCAACTAACCATTGAATAGTTGTTTCATGTCTATGGACCATGGGTCGGCAACCTTTTAGCTGTTGCGTGTCAAACGAATCTACCAATATGATTCAGCGAACCACACAGTAGAGCATTTTTGAAACAATTCAAAAATTTACAAATTTGTTGAGTAATGCAAAGGTCCACTGAGAATTGTTCCGCGTGCCACATGTGGCTCGTGTGACATAGGTTGCCGACCCCTGCTTTAGACCATGTCTCATTCTCCAACACTATAGCTTGCTTTTCCATTTTTAGGTAGCACAGGAAAAAAACAATTTTTTGTTGAATAAGTTTAAGTAAAATTGAGTATTTTGACATTTCCGAACAAACAGCAATGCACAACTAACAGATTCTGAGCCTGAGACACGCGTTAAAAGTTTTATATCTTGCCAATTGACAATATTAGAAATGAATCTGAGATGTATTTCATACTTTTCCGGTTTCTCATTAGGCATTCTATAGAATGCCTAGGCAATGTGTGAAATAGGAATCATTTCATACATTGCCGGCTAGATTTAGGCATTGTATAGAATGCCTAGGCATTCTATAGAATGCCGGATTTCATACTTTGCCGGTAACATATACATAACAACCAAATGCCTATTTTTATTAACTTATATTTTATAAATTCATTTTCCCCATTTATATGTTTTCATAGAAAACTAGATGATGCTCTCATAATATTATTACACATACTTCCAAATCAATAATTATCTTAAGAAACGATATCTTACCAAATACACGCTGCTTTATCTCATTAACTGAGCCCGATAACTTCGTCTGGGATTCTTCGTGTTTTACTTATGATTCGCCACTTAATCGGAAATACCCCGAAGGGGCATTTAATTATATTACATCTTCTGTGCGTATAGAATAGTCCTCATAGACCAGTTATTTGAAGATAACACTATTAATATCAAGTTTATGGAGCCAGATATATACATTCTCTACCGTAAAAAATGCCATCATAACTCGTTTGAGATGTCATTTCTTGGCAGCAAGACATAAATTAAGTAATATATTCATTTATTTGGAAAATAATTTGATAATTAGATATAGAATACTGCATGCATTTTGCCTGGTGTGAAAATTTTAATTTTTATTTGTTATATAAAACCATTATATACAATAAGTGGCCAGATTAAATATTATGACCACTTGACATTTATATGGAGATTCACTATAACTTCATGTAATTGTCACTAGAGAAGGAGATAACTCTTAGTTGGGAATGCAGGAATAGAGTAATGCATTCAATGCACTGTGTTGGAAGGGGGAAGAAGAAAGGAACTGCATGTGTGTGCATAATGGGATGTCACCTCGTGCATTACAACACGCTTCTCATATTTTCATAGCAAATAATCACCATTAAATTTAATTTTCTTTATGACGGTGAATAGTTTCTTGGGAAGTATTGCTCCCACCCCTAAAGTTTAAATGTAAACATAAAATTCGGCAAAATAAAATGTATTTCCTCTTAAATGTGCTATTGTTTAATTGCAAATAAAACATACGAAACAGCGAGAAATTCAAAAGAAAAATAAATGGCCAACGAAAGGGTTAATATGTGATGGGCGTATAATGTTGAATCCTGAATGGATTTCATCAATGTACTGTCAGTATAAAAGGTATAATTGCATTCGTTTTCACTGTGACAGATCTATACGCGATCTCTTACTAACTTCTTGGGGATTCCCTTAGGGCAAGAATTCTTTCAACTTTCACCGATGAAAAGAAAAAGTGACTATGCAAATTAAGTTTAATATATATATTCTGTGTTCTCACGAGGGTTTTAGAGTTAGTGAAGTGAGAATCGATGATTAGTAAAGTGAGAATTGAAGTTTACTGAAGTGACGATAGATCGGGTGTGAAGTGAATTAATGAGAAGCAAGCAATCCGGCAGTAGTACGTAAACAGTGTAGGACGTGTGAAATTGGAATCTCTAAGAAGTGCTCAAGTCAACTATTAGTGTTCAAGGCTCCGTCTAACAGATAAAGAATTGCAAGAGTTCAGGTACTGTGCTTATATTTTAAGTAGAAGTTAGAGAATTAAACTATTAGCACACGTCCGAGGTAAAACGAGCTTGTATAAGTTATCGTAGGAATATATTTGAATGATCATATATATATATAATCTTCACGCTATCTTGTCTCACCTCAGTCTTCTAAATGTTGATCAAATTTATCTTAATTGGATTATTATTGTGTCTGCGTTGAATATTGTGACAAATAAACAAATGTAGTGAATCATGTCGTCTGATCAATATTAGTTCCTCTCACATATCTAGTCGAGTTAGAGGGAAGAAGGAATAATAATTCCTTACACCACCAATGCTTTCAAAGAATCATTTTTTACTGATTTTCTGGGACTTCTACGTGGTTCACTTTGTAGGGAAAAATCACCGGACCGCAGTTTTTCAAACCTAATTTGCATTTTTCGATCGTCTGGTTTATATAGCATGCAAATTTTTTAGCATTATAACCAAGTTTATACTCATATTAAAACTAACGGAATATAGGTTGAATTCATATCCTTACGAAATACAAAACAAAACAATTAAATGGGAAACTTTTGAAACAAGATATGAATCATTGACATGGCCAACTAATTTTAGCGCGTTTTTCACATGTTGTATATTACAATAATGCAACTAATGAACTTTTTACTAACAGAAAGTAGTACTGTACCACTCCTCTAAATGTACTACTATTGAGTTGAAAATTTTCTCCAAAATGCAGGTAGATTTTTTTTTAAAAAAACTTTTGGCAAACAATAAATTTACTATGTAAAATTTTAGAAAATTTTGTTATAAACTAGCGAAATTCAGGAAAATTTGTAGGAAAATTTGGGAAAACTATGGGAAAATTTAAATATGATTCGGCTCATCTAGGGCAAAAATGCGACCAAATGCCGAAAACCCGAGGTCAATTGGTTGCTTATTGGCTGAGAAAAAGGTACGACAAAATATGGAATGAAGACGAAGACGAAGATGTGTGGAAAGTTGCGTCCTAATAGCGCTTTGGTTCCACTACGTGAAAAACGCGCTAAAAACCTTCTTTGTTGAAGTGTGACTCTAGCAATGGACAGTACGACTACTAATGGGGTTACGCCAAAAATAATTGCATAACGAAAACTGGGAAACAATTTCCCACACGTAAAGAAAATACGATATTTTATATCCATCAGTCTAATTATTCAGTTGCTGTGATAACCATTTAACTGAAGTATTGAACTACAAAATGCCCACATTATGTAAATAATACACGCAATTTTGTAATTGTATGCACATTTTTGTCCACTTATTGAATTGTAATTATGTAAATAACAATTCGGCTCGTTAATAGGTCATTGCTTCAATTTTTAAACTTACATTACTTTAGTTGTCTTTTTTGTAATTTTCTTAACAGTGGATGTTCACGCAAAGTTTATTTATTCGATTAAATTATCGAAAAACCTGATGGAAAAATAATTGCCATCCTTTAAGAAAGAAATGTATTTGGTGCACGGTCCCCATCCAAAATCTAATAATGCAGAGATGACGAAATCTCGTTATGCGACAAGATTGGATGTGGAACCGCTATTAAACTTAATTTGCGACTAAAAAGTTTAAACTTCTCCAAGAAATTACTAGACGCTGGAAAAGCTTCAGGGATTCGACTAATCTAGTAAACAAGCCGTAACTAGTGAACGACTTTGCTTCGCTTCGATTCGATATCTTATGTACAAAACTAAATACATTCGCTTTTGAACGCGAAAATATTGAAATTTTGTTAAAACCCTCTTAAAATATTGATTTACGGATTAGAGTAAACGGATCTGTAAATTATGCACTGTTTATTATGTAAAAGGGAAAAAAAATCCACGCACATATTGCATAATGCAAGTTAGTAAATATTCGTCTTAAAAATTTCAGTTTTAAGTGTTAAAATATAACTATAAAAATGATGGGTTAGAGGTTCTGAAGCTTGAAAATAAAATGAATCTACAAGAAAAATGTAAGCAAACAGTTTAAGTTGATACATTGATAATGGTATTTAAAATGTGAGTAGACCTTTGTTTTAACAAAGGAAAAAAGTAATTTTTCAATATTATTGAATAGGCAAGGAATTTTTCAGTAAATAAAATTAACTATTTATAATTAGGTTTAAATGATTAATATGATTGTCAAGAAAAGGCGTAGGTTACTTGAATGTTGTTTTTAATGTAGCTCTGTCCAACCGGATTCAAGAAATCATATTGGTGATACAATCGTTTAGTGCAATTGTTCCCAAAGTAGTCCATATCAACCCCTAGGGGTCTATGACGACCTGTAAAGTGTCCACGTCAGAGAAAAAATTATTTAGGGGTCCATGAGGTGTAAATGGGGATCTATGATAGTAGCTCTCATTAGACCAAATCAGGATTTTAAAAGAAAGTTTAAGCAAGTGGAAATCAGATTTTATCTATTTAATTGATTTATTACTAATTTTAATGAGATTAATTAGCAGTTACAAAGTAACAGCATAAATTTTATTAAAACAAGGAACATGTCAGAAATTTTAGCTTTAAAAGACATACCTGTTATTTATCACGAACTATGGAATATCGTGAGAAAATTTTGAATTAATTTTCCTGGTGACAAGGAGAATCAGCGTAGTAGCCAACCTCCAAAACAAAAAAGAAGGGGGATGTAGAATAAGGTTGGACATTACTAACCGAGGAGATTTAGGGTTAAACCTGACAAGATTGATTCCAAATGTTGAAAAATTGTTATTGAAGCACCAGGTTTATTCCTCCCATTAAAAGCATTTGTTTGTTGCTCGGTTATTTTATGTATTAATTAAATTTTAATTTAAATAACATGTTTTTCTTAAGTTTTAAGCCCTATACTTTACTTCAGTTAGAAATTTAATTCTTTTAAAGTAAGTAGCTCTATACCAGCTATGTCAAAAGGACATTAAAGTTGGTAAATTTGCAAAAATTCAATATTAGGTAAGCAGGAGTCTTCCCCAAACCGAAAAACTTGGCAAAGGGTCTATGAGACAAACAAGTTTGAGAGCCTCTGGTTTAGTGACTGCAGTGATGTACACAATGGCCCCTCCCCTTTTGACTAACCTCTCCCCTATAGAACAACAAAGTTTAAATTTTTACCTACGTACGCTACAGATTGACTGTAAATTTCAGCATTTAGTTTGTAGAAAAAAACTTTTCATTTGGAGTAATGCAATCATATACAACATAAAATTTGCATTGACAACACAGAAACTTGCACGTGAAGTTTAGAACGGACGAAAGCTTGCTCCATTCTCAATCTTTAGTTTATTCAAGTCAAAGAAAATTCTAGAATGTTCTAATCATTCATGCTGTAATCATTGTAAACCAATTAATCGAATCCGATTAATGGTTAAATATTACGGCAGCTCAGTAAAGAAATTGACTTTTTGAGAACTAAAAAAAGATATAGTTTCATCATTCATATACTCATAACATTTCTCACCGCACATACATTACATTTAAAGTATTTATAGCGCGATGCCTCTCAAGGTGAAGAACCGGAACGAATTGAAAAAAGAAAAAAAAACCTTGAAAATAACTGGAATTGAAAATCATTACACACGCATATATACAGATATTTTTTTTTCTTTTTTAAGAATTCGTTTAAAATAACCATTATCTTGTGTTGATTTCTCAACATTTAACACTAGAAAGTCCGGGATTTCGATTACCCATAAACGCCTACCGGTGTCGTTTCCACAGCGCGATATAAATTACATAAAATAATAGAAATAATTAAAAAATTGCAGGACTACTATTCAGTAGGGTTTAGCATTAAGATTTTTTAATATTATTTCATGTAATTATCACATGTTATGACCCTTTATATTATAAAAACCTGACTTTGACACATATTTCGCGAAGCTTGTTGGACCTATCCTTTGTCGTAAATCTGTAAGGAACTTCACTATTATGGGGTATCCATTCTGTGCTACCCCTGGCAACATATATATAGGACTAACTAGAACATTATCAATTTTATTTGCACTTTTTTTCCGATTCTTCGCAGACACTTTCACTTCATCTTAAGTCTTCATCGGAATCTAAATTAGAACAAGACCATCATCCTATTCATTCTCAGAAAGCCCTCGCAACAAATTAGCAATTTCATCAGGGCTTAGACCTTTTCTGTGAGTCATCGTTTCAGGGTGTCTGCTATGCACTAAATTCGAAAATTGAATGAAAAATTTTTTTATGAGAAGATAAGCAAATGATATGTAATGAAACACTTAAACACAACGATTTTAGTATAACTGACCCATTTCCACTGGGAATCCAATGATATTGCATTCAAGGTCAAATAAGTGTGCGATATTACTTCCGCGGAATTTTGTTTTACTGATGATGTCTACTTAGTGAACTATGTTTTGCTGAGCGACAGCTATTTGTAAGGATAAATTTACTTGGTGTCAAAACGGCACCACTGTACGTTCTAGGTATATTTTGCTGTAAAATCACTCCTAGTACCACAAAACCTTTTCTGTGTAATCATCATGAAGAATGATTAAGAGTCACAAAAAATTTTCAAATTTCCTGCAAAAATGTGGAAAGGAGAATAAACTGAACAAGCTCCGGTGTTCAATCGACACCGACGGACGTTTTATTTTTAAAAAATAAGATCGAAACTCTTAAAAAAAAATGTTGCTTAATAGAATATAGTCATGCATAAAGATAAAATATAGTGATTTATAGGAAATTAATTATTAATGTGTATTATTGTTTTTACGAGATATGGTTGCCTAAATATGTATTATATATACAAAAATACATTTATCATTAGTAAAAGCAGTAACGAATGTTTAATTGTTCAACAGTAAACCAGCAAATTTTTTGCGACAGTTATGTGGTCCGAAAAGTAAAAATTGAATTTTAATAAGAAAAATTAAGGGTTTAAGTTTTTCAGCTTGTAAAAAAATTGAAATAAAATCTTGAAGAATAAAAATTAAAACTATCTATATTTGTAAATTTTTCATGCCCGTAAAATTTTTTTAAAAGAACTCACTGTTTGACTATAGATAATTATTGATCCCCTGTCAGAATTTTATTCTAGCTTTAAATTACTATTTAATGATTAAATTAAATTAATTATCTTATATTCATCTGGTTAAATTGCACACAAAATTCATAAAAAAAAGAATTTAAATGATATGAATAACATCTTTAAGCATAAATATTGAAGACAGAATTATACTTTTGCATAATTTATTAAAATCTTAACTTATTACGCAGATGTTGAGTAAGTTTTAATACTAGAACCGCTTATTGAAATTCTGATGTTGCTGCAAATGGAATATTTAGCAATAATAATTTAGTGACAGACGATTATTATTTCATTCCAGCAGACTTATTTTCTATACTCAAGCGACAAATTAACATTCAATCGAAATAGAATTTTCACCATTTGTTCGAAATTAAATGGAAGAATTAAACTAGTTACAGATTCCTAGTTTTAATTTTCGCGTTTGGTTTAGATAAAGACTTACGGACTAATGAAGGCCATAATCAGCATGAAAGAGCTTCAAAAAGTATGAGTATTCTAATTATATGTTATGTAAATTATTTGATGTTTAAATAAAGCATCAGAGGAGGTAAGATATTTGTTAAAAAATTATTATTATTATCTATTTATTTATCTTTCGGATGGCAACGTTAGATATAAAATTGCATTTCATTTTTCTATTATTATCTCATTTGTATTAATTCTTTTTTTTCTATGATTGGCAACATTGGATTTAATTTTTCATTATTTACGAATGGCAATTAAAAAGCTTGTTTGATTTCTATTAAAAATATATCTTTGATTAAAGTTTATTTTTTGGAGATCTTTGAAAATATTATTTATTTCTTTAATTGAAATTACTAGCCAAAGTGTAGTTAGTGCGAGTTTTAATTAAAACTACTTCTACTCTTAGAAGTGTGGAAATAAAGTAATTTGCGGATTCCTTACAATTATATTTGAAAACGAAGAAAATTAGTTTAGATTTTTTTTGTGTGTGAAGTTTTTACGTTATTGACTCGTAAGGTCAAAATCAATAACTTTGGGTTTCTCCAATGTTTACACTCTTGATAGCCCAGCAGTATTGATATTCCTAATACATTAAAAACATCCAAAAAATTTCAATGTTGTACGGTTGTTTTACTATAGAGTTAAAGCAGCGTTTCTCAAACTGTAGGGGGGCGTAATAACTCTGCGAGGGGGGCGCGAGCACATTCAAAAGTCGAAAACAAAAGATTATTTTTAAAAAATTATTACTTTACTGAAAGTAAGCAAACAAAATATATTCTGACATAATAACAAATAAAATTAACATTTACACTGATATAATACACTTATAAATGTATCAGTACTGCACAATCTATTTTATAATTGATTTAACAATACTAAGTTAAGAACAAGTTTAATAATTATCAGAGACCCAAGGGCTTGTTACATGTAAAATTATATATAAAAAATTAGCACTTATATTTATAATTTGTGCAGTTTATAAATAATCTCTCATAATGCCGATTAAAAGTTAAGCGATTTACCCCTCAGTGCCTCCGTTTTCCAGGTAGGTGAACCTATGTGATATATATTGAGGGAGGGAAGAAAAGGAACAAATAAAAGGAAATCCTCTGATATAAGTAAATCCTTCTCAAACACACTGTCAAGGTCCTATTGTTACAATTCGAAGCCTTCGGAATAATTTTATAGATAGCATTGCACAAAAAAGTTCGTACTTCGGTAAGAAGTATATATATGTCCGGGACATTTTTAACGCTCCGGTTGAGCGAGACGTATATGTACGTCGGAGGCACTTAAGATGTCAAAGTCCTGTTGAAAGTTTAGCGTCAAAGTATAGTATTATTGAATTCAGTGCTTTGTTATTTGTATGGAGGGGGGGGGCGATGAAAATTATTATTGAATATTGGGTCGCAAATACAGAAAGTTTGAGAAGCCCTGAGTTAAGAAAATTATTAAAAATAGTAAGCGCAGAAAAACATTCTCGTACAGAGTTTTTATATAAATTTGTGGGAATGCAACGATAATATTTATCATGTGATAAACAAGAAATATATCGAAATTTTGTAAACTCTAGATTTTGCTCTGCATATAAATGCACAGTCCAAAAAAATCTATGATATAATCATTAATATATTAAAATGCAATTGACTATACAAATCTATGATTTAACTAATAACAACACATTAATTTCAGTGCAATGCAATATATAAGTTTTGATTCATTCAAAACCATATTGTAAAAAGATTTACTTTGGCAAAAATCTTATTTTAAAAAAAAAGAAATAAATTAATTGATTTTTTTATTTTAAATTTCAAGATGATTATGAATTTTTATTTATTCCTACTTATTTGTGACATTTAATAAAATTCGAATTTCTCTGATTCTCCTACATTTTAAGTTCTTTTTTATGAATATGTAATTGTGGCGCAATTATCGGGCTAGTTACTTAAGTAAGCAATTTTATTTTAAATAAATATTATATCTATGTCGTATTGTATAAAATTTTTTATATTATATTATATCTAATGCGTGTTATAGTGAACATTTGTGTTTTTAATTAACAGGACAACGCGTATCTGATTTATAAGGTACTTAAATTTCGTTTAACTAGTATATAATTCATAGATGTAAGCAAATTTCATTCTGATAGAAATATAGAGATTTTACACCTACTATAATCATTTAAAAATATATTACTTTTCATGATAAATTTCTGATCAATTTTAATCAATTGATTTTTTAAAAAAAGACGTGCTTTTTAATATTATATGCTGCGAAGATCTTATTTTAACAAAGAAAAGAAAATATTTTTATTAATTATATGTGAATAACAAAGCTTTTTACAAGCACTTCACTTTTTTAATATGCTATTTTGCTACCAATCTTTTGAATAAGAAATAACATTTTATATTTCTGAATACGAAAATTATGGAAAAACAATGAGACATTTTAAAATTAAAAAAGTCTCCGAAAACCTTTGTTGGGCATTTTTTCTAATCTTAAAATAAGGATATTTTGTAAAACTGTACATTTATAAAAAAGATTATTTTACCCCATTCTATTACGTTTTCAAAAAGATAAAATTTAATTCAATGATAATAGTTCTCAAATAAATAATTTTTTACAAATAATTTTTGGTACAAAATATTGCAGACGATATTATTACGTTTGTTTCGCTGTTTTTATCTTTAAATATATAAATATGAATGAGCATATTAGAAAACAGGAATCATGAATTTTTCTATTCAACGTTTTGATAAAAAAAAATTAGTTATGTGCGAAATTCCGAAATAAATAAATATTGTTTTCTTTCAATATGAATTCAAAAAATCTGCATTAAAAAGTGGTTTTTCATTGTTATCGAAGAAATAAGTTAGCAAAGCATAACTACATTAGTAGTCAATATAATTGAAAACATTAAATTTTAAAAAGGCAAATTTTAAATTGTAAAGCCTTTATAATAAAATACTCATATTTTATTTTAATGCAAAAATATTTAGTCCAGATTAATGGGCATTGTGATAGAAATTAATTTAATTATTAAATATTAAAAAAAGAAAGTTAAGGTACTATTTTCAAACAAAATTACGCATCGTAAAATAGCATTTCTTTGGCAATTAATTATTCATTATTTTTTTCTTCATAAGGATTTTTTTTATTTTTGCATAGGTATTTTTTTATTTTAATTCCATTTAGTAATAAATAATTTCTCTACTAATATATATATATATATATATATATATATATTCATACTGGATTTTCTTTGATTATTCTTTATGTGAAAAAAGTGCCAGTATGAGTAATTGTTAAAGAGAAACAATTTTGGAAAAGTAAAAATTTACATATATTTATAGCACACTTACAATATCCAATAAATCTCATATTATGAGTATAACTCTTGAATCTATTTTTTAGAACAATTTATAACGAAGTTTTGGTTGAAAATGTATTAATCGCGATTTTCATTTCCTCGGAAGAAGAATTCACTTCAACAAGAAAAAAAAAACTTAATGGGAGTTAAACATTGTACTTGCAGTTGAAATTTTATCAAAAAAAGTTATGCTTTATAAAATACATGATAAAAACAACTATTATGTCTATACCATCAGGAAAAGTAAGATTTTAATGAAAATATATCCTCTGAAAAAAGCTTGAGTTCCGTTTCGACTAACAGGTCCTTAGTCGAACCGGTCTTAAGTCAAATGTATTTTTTTCAACACTATTTTGAATTAAATAGGTTATAAAATTGATATAAAACACAAAAATTCAATCTGTGTATAAATTTTATGCATATTGTGAAAAATGCATAATATGTACTCTATTATACACGTATTCTGTTGTATACATCTCTTAGTGAATTACTAATGTGATTATAATTATTTATTATTGTAAGCTATTTGTTATTTTAGTCTTACATATGAAAGATTGAAAGTATTGTATTTGTAATATTTAATGAAAAGCATGAATCTAAAATATATGAAGCAGATTAGGTTAAAAATTAGTTATAGATATTTTTTTTTAATAAAATATCGAGAGAAGAGAATATAATTTTTAAGTCTGATTGTTTTTTCTTTTGCTCCTTTGTTAAAAAATTTCAAGAAATCAGAATATTACATTATATTGACGATATAATGTTTAAATGAAAATTTTCATAAGTTAATTTGTTTTCTTATTCAGACAGATCCCCAAATGTATTAAAGAAAAAAAAAGCATCAGAATAATATATATGTATCAACATATCCTTGATGCATAGTAATTTGGAGAAGTTGATGTTTTTCAACAATGTATTTTAAAAACCTGGTCTATAATTTATTTTTCAAGAATTAAATAAATTGAAAAAAATATATATAAAGAGATGCATGTCATAAGCTATTCTCATTCAATGTGGTCATTCCTGATGTTTCTGAAAGAGTATAATTTCAATTATAATAAGAGTTAATTTCCCTTTAAAAAATATTTTATTCTTTTTATTGATTGAGAGTCTATGAAGAAATATTTTCTATATCAGTGCGAAACGATTTTTAGGAAAAAGTCAATAAACTAATTTTACTTTTATTATCACAACTTAAGAAGAACTTTTCACAAAATTGAAACGCCATAACTAGAAGTCAAGGAAAACAAAATAGTATTTGTATGTATTTTTTAAAAAAATATTAAATCCTTTATTGGGTATAAGTATTAAAATATTGAAGTTTTTTCTCTTTACTTCTTAACACATATATTCTATAGATTTACAATTATCATTTCATTCAGGCATGGAAACAGCATTTAATTTATTGAGATGTCGATTTTATTACAAATTTAATCTTATGATGTATTGTTATCCTATGATATATGTTACTTACGATACACTGTTGTATAAATTGTGGTTTATCAATAATTATTTCTATTATTTAAGAAGGGAGTGCATTATTTACATCAATACGCTTTATTCTTATATTTTTATTCCACCAGTCAATGACATTTCCCTAGTCAATAATTTACTACAAGCTGCAGAAGACTATAAATTATAGTACTAAAATTATTCAATTAAAAATAATAATCAGATCATCAAAATACTCAAAATTCTTCAGTATTAAGTGTTTTAAATGCTACACAGTTTACCAATGCGAGCTGATCGAAAATCTCTACAACAAAGGATAACATCGGTTTTAGGATGCGTGGAAAAAATATATACAAGCCACTTTAAAAAATAAAATAATAATTACTTACCCGTTTTCAAATGTATCCCTTCATCTATTTTGTCCCACTCTAAAATGCAAACGAAATCCTATATTTTCCAAATATATATCTAAGTCTATCTTTTGCATTTTTCCATCCTTTTCTCATCTACTGCTCACTGTAGAGCACACACATTTAGAGAACGAGAGAACCGCCTGTTGGATTAGAATCCAACCCTGGGATTATCCCCAGTTTCTAATCGAATCTGGCAATCCGATACCGAAACCAGGTCTCAAACCCGGTCTCAGAGCCTCCCAAAACACCCCCAAAAGTAAGAGAGCCTTCCCTCCAGTCTTTTAATATGGGAATTCTGCATCATCTCAATCCTGAAGTACGCTTCTGTTAGGCTAGTGAAGGTGGAGGGTAGGGTTGCTGGAAAAAGGGCCGCACGGTACTGCGCCAGGGCTGTCGCCAGATTGTCGCCAAGTGATCGGAAGAATGGGTCAGTAGCAACAGGCTAGGGAAGACACGTGATCCTTGAATTGTATACTTGGCGTAATCGATTTGATGCTCACAGCAGAATTATTAAGGATGAAGCTTTTAATAGAAATTTTAAGAATGGTAATTCATTTATTATAAAGTTTACTTGGGAAAGAGTTCAAGAAAAGGAAATAAAGAAAAATCTGTAATGGTAATTTTTGCGAAATTTTATTTCTTTTCCTAATTTTATGGATTTTCGATTTTAAATCTTTCAGTAATTGTGAAATCGAATGACGTAAAGCGTTAAATAATCTTTCTGAGCTAAATTGATGGATTATCTTTCTCAATGTAGATCATTAGATAAATAATGTATTATCCAGATTTTCTGTAGTTTTCAAAAAAGTAAGAGGAATATTTCTTTCTTCCACATTTTGCAAATTAAATGAAAAAAGGTTTCTTAACGTAATAATTTTATATTTCGCTGAGAAAATTTTTTGCCATGCAGTTTTCAATTTTACAATAATATTACGGTAATCAGAATAAAAAGAAACAGTAAGACGATATTTTCAAAATCACATAATTACTTGCAAATCAACTATTTGTTAAAGCATAAGTGAATTCTTTTAAGAGATTAATTAAATACAACCGGAACTCTATTAAATGAAGTTCGCAAAATCCCGACAAAAAATTATAGAAAACCTGTGAAATAGAGATTCGTCTTTCAATGTACTATATAAATTACATAAACCAAATTTTAAGTTCATAAACACTGTATATTACTTTTAAAAAAGTAACTTTTCACACCACTTTTTTAAATGAATTATTTATTTCAGATATCTTACCCATCAAGAAGAAATCTACTAGTAGGCAAGAAATAAAATATTATCCAGAAATACATTTTGTTTTCAACTTAAAAAAATTATTTTAAGCTACAAATAATTAGTTGTAATGATATTTTCTAATTTTCATCAAGTAATTTTAAACATGTTATTTTTAATGGACAATTTTGCTTGCGTTCTTAATTAAAACTGATCTGTTTAAGTTTTTCTGCTAGAAAAATGGGGGGGGGATATATAACATGCGCGCTACACAGAATTAAAGTAATTTTATTTCTCTAGAGAAGTTAGATACATGGTAAAACCAGTTCAAGGTAATTGACCACCATAAAATGTGTTGAAGAGAGTATATTTTAAAATGTCCAGAAATATTTCAAAAATAGAATGATAGAAAATAGAATCCCAAGAGATAAAGTTGGTTAAATAGAAAATGTATCTCGCTATTCGGAGGTTATTTAACGAAGAAAACCTTAAAATGGTCTTGGTTCCAGGAAAAAGTTCGTAAAACAGAGGCTCGTAAAACGGAGGTTTGACTGAATTAAATATATACTAGCCGTTACCTGCCTGCTTCGCAGGGTATTTCAGGAAGTTTTACGAATATATATATATACAACTCCCTCAAATTTCAAAATCTCGCGAGGAAAAAAAGCATCCGAAAGCCTACTCAAACAACAAAGCAAGTGCATTCACTGCATTACAAATTTCTATTGTAACTCATTGAAGTGTTTAAAAATAAATTTTGAGGGGCTTTTTTCTGAGACAACCGCATTTCAATAAAATTGTAAGAAAATTTTTTATTTATTATTATCTATTAAAATTTTTTATTAAGTCATTGCGTGCTGTGAGTGGGCTTCCCCTGGTCTAGTACTTCGGAAGCGGATTTTTTTATTTTTTTTTATCAATACGATGCAAAAGTTACTCAATTTCCCATATAAGTCAATTTCCAAACATTTTTTTTTTTATATTTAATGTTTGTGTAAAGGAAACTTCTCAAAAGAGAATGAGAGAGAGAGAATAACATACATTTATTAAGTATTTTGGTGAATTTTAATTATATTTTAATCTTATTAATTTTACAACAAAATTTCTTTAAGTAATTCGGAGCCTTTTGATAATTAATAACCTTTTATTATGGTTATTATTTCCATTAATTCCTTATGTACACGTGATTTAAAGGGAAATTAAAATATTCTAATAAATTTAGATTTTATATTTCGTTAAAAAATATATTATCTCTTTTCTCACTTTCAAGAAAGAAAAAGGTATACAAAACTGAAAAGATAGACTTCATTTCAAACATTTTCATTGTAAAATAGAAAAGTGCAACTCTTACTTTTAATAAAACAAAAAATAGAATTTGCAATCTCTATAAGAAAATACAAAGTAAACATCTAATATCGGTAATATTTATATTACGTAAAATATATTCGAATTTTTAATAAGATTTAAAATAATATAAAAACTTTTTTAAATTTAATTTTCCATTCTACAAAGTTTATCGGAATTTATTCATTTAAAATATTTCTAATTTTTCAAACACTCAAAATGAGCTAACTGAAATTTTAATATCAAAATTAAAAATGTACACACGTTAAAGAGCATTAGAAATAAAAATTAATGCTCATTTTTCCTCTTTACATAAGTGACTAAATACTTTGATTGTTTTAAAGTTATTTGCAACAATTTTCAATTCCAATTAAATACAATTTTGTTTTATGTTTTTTCAAATAATAGAACTATTCAAAAATAGTATCCTTATGCCCTTTATCCTTATAATTATGCCAAAATATAATTAAAATATTGTATTCTAGTTTTGAAACTATAATGAAACGTTTTAAAAGAATTTAATAAATGACTTAGAAAAGTTGTAATCACGTTTAATTTTAGCGGTTTTCAAAATAAACGTTAATTATAAATATCTACAAGGAATATTAAATTTTCAGTTCAAGATGTATAACATTAATTGAGGTTACATTTAACAGTTCCACATGAAAACGAAGAAAGATTATATGCATACATTAAAATGGCATTCATTAATATTCTTGTCTGTGAAATATTCGTACATATGAAAGACACAATTGCATTTTCCATGCTACTAATTATGTGAATATAAACTATAATATAACTTATTATAAAACTTTATTCAAACGTTGAAATGATGAAAATAATCCTACTGCTTAAAAAAAAGAGCATAAAGTTTGCTAGAGAGAGATAAACTTAGCTTTAATCTAATTTAAATTGCATGTATATATGCAGAAGCATAATGTTTTTTCATACTTATCCCTTTGTAAAGCCGTGTAAAATATATTTCCCTCCAACTTCATTAAGTTTTAAATGTCAATTGGAAACTATTTTCCTACGTATGATTTGTGCTGCTACCACTTCGGCTACATAACTGATTTCTAGATTTTCATGTCGTAAAAGCTGAGAATGATCTCTAAGATTCTGGGTAATACGTCAATTTAGCAGGAAAAAAAAGAAACGAGCCTTACAGTAGTCGCATACAACATCTGACATGTTATCGGGGTAAATTCGCCGATACCAATTTAAATCCTGAAAAAAAATGAATCGAGTATGATTGGAAATAATTTTCTATGGAATAATTATATCTTTAATGAAAATTTTATTTAATAAACACAAGGAGTAATGCAATTTTTTATCAAAAATAATTATTTTTGTTCAATTTGAGGAAGAGCGGTAATGATAATTTATGATAACTAAAATATGACACATATATTTGTGTTTTCAAAGTATTTAAAAACCGTTGAAAAATAGCGTCAATAACATTACCACAGTTAGTTGTCGAAACATTTCGATTTGTGTTCATTTCGAGCTTGAGTTCATCATTCAAAAAAGCTATGAGTGGCTCGGCTTCTAGCAAACTAAAGTTAATTTTAAAATTACCACTCAAAATCACGGGCAACGGGTGATAATTTTTTTTTATTTAAAGAGCAGAATCACCTTTCTGCATATGGTAAAAATAAAAAAATGCAGGAAATATTTAATTTTTTGAACCGTTTGTTTCGGAGAAATGTATACAACCACCAAAATCACTGTTTGTCCATAAACTGGGGCCTACGATAACAGCTCTCATTAAACCAGATTGAAAGTTAAATTTAAAAAGAAAATTTAATTAATTGGAAACCATAATTTACCTATTTAACAGATTTATATACTAAATTTATTGAGGTTTATTTGCAATTACAAGGGTACAGTATAATTTTTAAAAAAATAGAGCCATCATTCCAGAGTTTCTTTTAAAAATTAAGCTGAGTATAATATCGGACGTCACGAACTTCCCCAGTTTCTTAATTGGCCACTGACAATTTGCCAGAAAATTGACTTTTTAAACTACCTTGAACATTTAAATGCCCTTGATTCAGATTTTAAGACTAAGTTTGAGAATGCTTTGACTATGGTAATACCACAGTATATATATATATATATATAGAAAAAAGGAAAGGGTTAGACTGGACACTACTAATTGAGAAGATTTAGATTTAAACCTGGCAAGATTGATGCCTTATGTTGAAAGTTGTTATTGATGCGATGTCCCTTTTATTGGGGGATTCATCTCTACCATTTGTTTGTTTCTGAGCTATTGTATTTAACAGTTTTTTACTAATTAATTAAATTTTTATTAAATCAACATGTGTTTTTTTAAGTTTTAAACACAGTACTTCAATCCTGTTAGAATTTTAAAATTTTCAAGGTAGGTAGTAGAACCAGCTGTTAAAAAGACATTTTTGATAAATTTGCGAAAATCCAATATTAGGTAAACACGGTCTATCCAAAACTGCAAAACATGGCAAGGGGTCTATGAGAGAAAACAGTTTCTCTGCGTTAGAGCTAATTAATTATATTGGTACTTTAAAGTGGTACACTAAACGGAGGGTTAAAATATTCTCATAATACAAGAATACTGAATGACTTTTTTCACGTAGTTTTAACTCTTCAAAATGCTAAGAAACCAAGGAACAATAATATTTTACAGCACAAAAAAATTATTTTTGAAAATTATAGAATTTTTAAAAATTATTTACTTTTTTTTACACGTAGGTTTTACGCATAAACTTAATTTGGTTATGTTCAAAGATAAACAGTTTTTCTTTTCATTAATACACAAAAATACATTACACGTTGTGCATTTTGAGTGAGGATTCATTGAATGTTTAAAACACTGTATCCTGGAGTAGGAAATACTGTATTTTCTGAACATGAACTACTGCACCCCGGGTCTTGTTGAGTCTCTTGATTATCTTCTTCTGAATCTGACGAAAATTCCAGCAGATTATTTGTGTGGAAACTTTTTCATCTGAAGAATCATTTGTTTGTGCATCACAGTTTTCGGGATGGTAGGTTCTGTAAGAACTCCAATGCCTCTTGAAGGCTGAGCTTCTTTCTTCCAGACATTCTAAGAAGAGAAAGAAAATTATAGCACCTCATAACCTTCTATTGTTGTTAGATCTCAGTTACACAAAAAAAAATTAAAATGTTAAATTTGAATAAAAAATAGATATTTCATTTAATTTCGTGGTAAAAAAAAAGCAAGATCAAATCCAAATTTCAAAACGTTTTGAAAACGATAAAAATAACAATAAAAAACAATAATAAACAATAAAAAAGCAAATAATAATATAAAAAGAAATGCTAAAAATGCATAAATCTATAACTTTAGTAATAATGCTACACACAACAGAAAATAATAATAAATTACTCAGACGAAACGTAAACACGGCTTTCCCTAACAACCAGTGTGCTGGCGATACTTATAAGTACCACAAATTTATTCAACTATAAAATCAATTGTGCACACTATTCACTTAAAATAAATAGCCAAATCGTTTTCATCGTTTTCTAAGGTCAATTAATATATATAAAAAATAAAAAAAGACACTTATTTTTCTAAAATAAAGACACGGAACAAAAACTGCAATCTGGATAGTCCGGTCGAAATGGCAGCTGAGTACGCAACTTCAGTTTTAAAACTATTCGCCTTCCCAGCTAAAATACTCATCATAGAAACTGTGGTGCCATGTATCCTGGAAGAGTGGAATTAAAAGATGTGTTCCTGCTAAGGACCGTCAGAATATTCGTAGAAGTAGTTATTCTATGGAATTTTAAATAGTAATGTCAGTAGATAAAGGGTTAATAAACAACTTGAGATGAAGTTGTCGCTGTTCGAAGGTCGCAAGTGTAACAGGGTTCGGGGAAGAAGAAAATATGGTCTTAAAAATAGCTACTTTTATTTTTGTAACATTTTATGAAAATATACTATTTTATAGCTTAACTCTGGGAGCAATCTGAAATCCTAACACTTAATCGGTCGTATAAAATTATTGAAAATCACTTGGCTTCATTCGGAGCTCCCTGTAATGACTCTTCCCGATAGCTTGGTCAGATCCAATGATATTTACTTCTACAACTCTTGGAGGATTCTACGACGAATATTATTTTCAGAATACGCACCTCTCAGTTGCAGTTCGACTTCTTTTATTCTTACATTTTACGACTAACGATTAACTATTAACCATTAACCTTACATACCCAACGTCAGGGTTTAAATCAGCATTACTGAACCTGCAGCCCACCGGGCTTTTTAAGTAGCCCGGTCATGTCCCATTACTATGAAAAATTCATTTATTTATGAACATTTGATGGACATTTCTTTGTTAAAAATCAAATATATCAATTTTGCTTTCTGCTGTCGATGTCGTATGGGTTCGAAATGATATTTTTTTTCTGATTAGTGATAATAGGCAACAGTGGAGTACCGACCATTTTATGAGTGGAGCTAATTTTTTTCTTTCATGTCTAGCAAGCGAAAAATATTCGAAGAAAATAGATTGTTTCAAGACGTTTGGGAAGTTGGCTATGTGGTCTCGTTGGCTAAGTTGGCTATTTGGTCTCGAAAGTGTTGTATTTAAAAAATACCAATATAAACAGAGGAATCATTCAATGACATTTTTCCTGAAAGATCTCTTTCAAGAGGTGATAAATATACTTTCTTGAATATCTTTACAACAGCAAAAAAGTGTTTTGTCAGTGGTAATGTCACAGTGGTGACAAAGGCACGCTATGATATTTGTTATATTATAGGTCCGGTGTGGGCATTACTTCGATCGCGATCGATCGGTGGACCGCCAAGAAAATTTGGAGTGACCGCCTGAAAAATAGCCGTTAGTAATTGTATTCGGAAATATTCAAGATTGGTTGGCAGTACGCAGACTAAGTCTTCTTCTGACTGTAATTATGAGAACTAACTTTAGATGCCCGTTTTACACTCACTTCCAAAAGTTAAGCACGGAGAGGGAAATGTTAATTTCCGGAAGCCAATCAGAATTGAAGAGAATGAAATTCGCTGCAGAGGTAGATGGAAGTATGCAAATATGTCAGATAACAGACAATCGTGCTTTCATGTCAAGAAATATGCAAAAAGGGCAGTCTTATAAGAAGCAAGCTTTATGAAGGGTTACAGAAGTTAATTGTAAGTGCTGATAAAGGTGTTTAAAAAAAAACTTTCGTAAAATTTGTTTTCAAGACATACGTGTTTCTATGGCTTCCAGAAAACGAATGCAAGATTCTGAGCTCTGGTGGACTGTGGGGCGCATTGAAGCAGGACAGTTGATCACAAATGTTGCTCTTTTATTCGGCGTTCATCATTGTGTAATTTCATGTTTATGGAAACAATTCCAACCACACAGGCCGTAGGCTCCGAAGACCCGTAGTTGGTCGCCCAAGGGTTACAACCCCCGCGGTAGACCGATATATTGCTATTGTAGCCAAGCGGAATCGCAGAGGGACCTCCACACGTGTGGCATCTATGGTTACAGCGTCCATTGGAAAGGCTATATCTGCAGCTACTGTACGCCGGAGATTACATATAAATGGCTGTATGCCCGGGTACCTCGAGTTTGTGTTCCTCTATCGGTCCAATCAAGAGGGGCACGATTAAAGCGGTGCCGGGAATATGGCAATCGGACCGTGTCTGACTGGGGTAATGTCATGTTTACTGATGAGTCAAGATTTTCTCTGGAGTCAGATGACAAGTGTAGAAGAATATGGCGTAAACAAGGAACACGCAATCAGCCCCAAAACATCACTGAACATCACACATTCCGAGCGGAAGCATTATGGTGTGGGCAGGATACAGCACTGACCTGCACATCTTTAAACGGAGTTCTGTGACAGCTGTTCGGTATCGAGAAGAAGTCCTAGAACCCATTGAGAGATTGTACGCTGCAGCAGTTGGCCCTACTTTTGTTTTAATGGACGATAATGCACGTCCCATAGAGCTGACATCATCGATGACTACCTGGAGAGTGAAGGGATTGCGCGTATGGTGTGGCCAGCATATTCGCCCGACCTTAATCCCATTGAAAATTTTTGGGATGCTCTCGGCCGTGCTGTATCTTCACGTTTCCCACCTTCAGCCACTCTTATTGAGCTAGAACTGCTCTACAAGAAGAAGGCGATTGCTTAATTCTGCGGTGGTTGACCACCTAATTGAAAGCATGGTCAGAAGGTGTAAACTTTGCATACAGATGAGGGGGGGGATAACATACCCTATAATGACCTTTTTTCATTTTATGCTGTTTATTTTCACTTTATACATAATTTTTTTAGGCCCAGTATGACATTATCTGATAACTTACAAAAATTTAATATTGTTTTCATTTCTGTATATAATTATTGATTTTGTTTTATGTATAAATAAATATATGCTATTTACTGCAATTTTGTGTCATCAAGTATTTTGATTTTTCATTTAATCTTGGCTTAACTGGAAGTGAGTGTATTTTTTAAATGTGGTTTTGAATTGTTTGATAATAAATGCGTCATTTGATACTATTACATTTGTGGCTATTATTATTATGTTTGTATGTTGCATTTTACTTTAAACGCAGTTTCAAAAAAGTGAGTCTTTCTTTACTTTACGTAGAGGTAAGTACATATTCCGTACTTATTATTAAGTTATAATAAATATTGGTGACTTTTTCCTCATCTCACCACACCTACGACCCTTGGGCAGTGGGTGCATTCGTGAATTTTTCAAAGGGGGCGTAGCGCGGTGGCCCTTGATTGAAAGTCTATCATTTTCATATCCTAACCTCAATATGCTGCCAAGCATATATATATATATATATATATTTAATTTTGTAGATTGTTTGGAACATAGAACACTAAGAAATAAATTATTAAATAAATAATTAGCATTAATTTTTTAAAAAAATTATTAAGAAGAACTAATTAAATTTTACGTACTATATACACGGGATTATAGTCGATCAAAAAAAAATCATGGGCTATAGAGGAGGGTCGGGACCCTTCACCCTTTCCCTTTGTGTGAGCCACTGATACTAGGTGGACCGCAACACCTTGAAAAAATTAGAAGTAGCCCGTTTCCTGGAAAAGTCTGCCTCCCCTTGTTATAGGTAATCATATAAAACCATTTACTGATGCAGAAATTATAAGAAACAGGGATTTTTCAATGCTTCCAATTTAGGAAAATTTAGTGACAAAAATAAAAAATATAAAAAATAAGAATTAAATTAAGCAAAATAGGATTTTTCATATTTTGATCAATTTCCACATTTTAAATTTTCTGTGTTATCTTGGTCTTAAAGCATTCCTCCCGTTCCTCTCCATTAATTTTCCTGTTGCGGCTCGCGTGAAATAGCTAACCTATGGATGTGGCCAGGCAGAAAAATGGGTTGAGTCTGAGAGGTTTAAGTAATAGTTACATTTGCATAAAATCAAGTCACCTTTACGAAAAATGATTTTTGAACTAAAATCACTATTAAAGAATAATTTCTCCAAGAGGATTGTAGAAGAACCCGAATAGTACCCGTTGCAAAACTGAAATAAAAGAAGAGAGAAAGCTTCCTTTGATTAGAGATTTTTCGTATCATTCATTTTAAGTAACTGGCTTAACTTCACCTGTTTCTTTATTGGAAAAAAAACCCACATAAAATAGTAATCTGTATAATAGTAATAATTACGATATAAATGGGGGGGGGGTGCACTTATCATGAACATAAAAACTATCACAAACATCTAAAATCCCTACGTTTATCTCAAGTTTTTCGTTTTGAGATATAGTCGCTTGAACGATTGTGCTGAAATAGCAAAATCTGAGAAGGAAAGTTTTCTAAATAATCTTAAATACAGATGGTAGCAATAATTGTATTACGGCCCGAAATAAAAGGAGACGTGAGGTGGAAACCAAGCATTAAAAGATAGAGATAACACCAATAAAAGTGAAATACTGCGATAATTTATTTTTGATCGTCTGAAAAGCAAAAATGGCGACCAGATCAACAAAAGAACTAACTCTTAATGACTGTTAAAAATATGTTATCGGGACTGGGTATATATCTTCATTGGTTTTATACAACTAAATGGACTATAGACAAAGTTATTGATCAAGAATAAAGACGAGTTGTAATGACTGTGATAAAAACACTTTCATCCAAATTATTTTCAAATAATATACTCCTTTAAATATCAGATCCCACTTTTAATACACTTTATTTCGTACATTTTGGCATAATAAAACTTTTAGAATCAGATTGCATTATATTGATATCTACATAATTTAAGAATTTATTTTCAACATCAGTAAGGAAATTTGTCCTATCTATGGAATTGTATACCAGGAGAGCCAAAATTTCGTTTAAACTTTAAAAATGAATGGAAGAGGAAGAAAGGATAACAAAGAAGTGCTGTGTACAAGGGCTCGCAAGGAGAAGTTGGATTTTTCTACCAGCAAAAATATTTTTATTCGTTCCCGCATTAAATCAAAGAGGAATGTTATCAGTGTGTCGGTGGTTCCTATATAAGACACTAACTGCCTCTGGACTGAAGTGATCATTTTGACCTAGGGTACGGTGTATGCTTTCGGAACGGAAGGTACCGAGAACGAATCCACCCTCATTGGTGACCCTGGGAACTTCGAATAAATGCAACCTACGCGCAGCAATCGTGGCGCCATCTATCCACCGCAAATTCAACCGAGCCGTCAGACACATGACGCAATCCACAAGCCGTCAAACACATAACACAATCTTCAAGCCGTCTCACTCGTAACGCAACCTTCAAGCCGTCTCACTCACGACGCAAATTTCAAGCCGTCACATAGTGACCCAACAGCTCACATGCTCGCCATAACAACGATATCGTTCATTCGCCTTACCGACTCACTGGTAGGGGAGTGTGTGGTGGTGGGTCCTATATAAGCACACTCACTGTCTCTGGACTGAAGTGATCATTTTGGCCTAAGCGTAGGGTGTGTGCTTTCGGAGCGGAAGGTACTGAGAATGAATCCTCCATCATCAGTAATTTGTTTCATGCAGAATGTTGCACATTCATACTAAGCCAATCCAGTAAAACGATTCCTCTTGAAATATCCTTTAGTGAGGACCGAGGGATTGGTCAAGATTGCTAGATGGTTATCATGTTGAGTCGACCTTAATCCGGTCAACTTCTGGTTGTTGGGCTATTTGAAATCACAGTGTGCTATCATTTATTCCCATCAACATTAACCGAATTTAAAGATTCTGTCTGTCGTGAGGATATTGCAATTTAGCTGCAACCGGTATTATGAGCTGTTTTAGTTGTGCCGGACAATGCTTTGGAGGTCAAATTGAACAATTATTATTGTAAGAATGAAAAGTGATGTATTTAGGCTTAGGCTCGCTAGGCCCGGGACTAGGACAGCAAAATTTTTAGGGGTGCCAAAATTTTTCAGGCGCAGAAATTTGAAATCTATTTTGTTTTTTATCAACTGTAAGATAGAATTTTGTAATGATTCTTTTCTTGCTTTTACAACCTCAAAATGTCAATATTAAAAGGGGTAGAATCATTTTTTTAAAAATAATTATCGTGTAAGTAGTAAAATTTAAAATACCTAACAAATAGGTACTAAGAAAATTTTCATTAAGTATAAAAGTTATCAATTAATGTTAGATTTTTCATATTTTTTTTTAAAAAAAATCTAATTGTAGCGTTTATTTGCTCATCATTATAGCACAAAATATTAATTCTCTATATTTAATTGTACCTTTGTCCGGATACTCAAAAAACTTTATTATTATTTTTTTATCTGCCATAAAAATGTATAGTTTTACGTAATGCGAGGTGTTTTTCAAAGATTACCATGATCAATTTAGAAAGGTAGTACTAGAATTTGGAAAATCACAAAAATATAAAGAAATAAGCCTCGAGATAAAAACTAATTGAGTCAATTTAATTTAACGTTATATTTCATTTAATGGATTATTTTATCAATTAATTTTTTATTCAATCACAAAATGATTTGACTATTTTATACTTTTAAGACTTGAAATCTTCAATAACTTTTAAAAAAAATATTTTCTAAAATGCCAATACACATATATATGCCGTGTTTTCCGAGTCAACACCAAAGCTTTTTGTAAAAAGGGTCTTTATTCAACGAAAATATTCAAGCATCTGCTTGCTAAGAGAGAAATGGACACGCGTTTTGTATAAGTCTGTGGACCACTTAGGCAGATGTTCTGAAGTACACTTCTTATTGAAGAGGTGTATTTGAAAGTTAAGCATGACATACGAGGTAATAAAATTAATGGTTGGAGATAAAAGTTCTGTTTAGGGTCAGGTGTTCTTCAAGAGGAAGATGGGAGTAATCAATTTAATTCTTGAAGATGTAACGGAAAATAAAAGTTAAAAGTGGTCTAGGGATTTAATTTTAGATCTAATAATTATCCTCATATATATATATATATATATATATATATAATGCCTAAGTTCCAATAAGTGAATTTAATTCGAACAATCGAACCTAAATCCGTCAGTGAGAATAAAGGAATGGGGAATGTTTTGGATTTTCGGCGCCTTCTACCGGAGATTTTTTTAACTAAATGTTTTTGCCACTAAAAAAACGACTTTCTTGTGAGCCCCCTTTTTTTTGCAAACGGCACTTTTTTATCATCATTTCTTCCGAAATTATGAATTTTTAAAGTTTAAACGAACTTTTGACGCACCAGGTACGTGAACTTTCATTCACTTGTCATACATAATATTACAATATGCTATGGCATATTTAGTTTCATTACAAAATGTTGGTAATGCATATAAATGATCTTGAAACTGTATTCCACGGAGCCCTAGGGTTCCACGAGTCAAAATAAAAATTTGAAAGAAAATTATAAAAGTTTATGCACAAAAATAGATTCACATTCTCTACAGCAGGGGTCGGCAACTTTATAGCTGTGGCGTGCCAAATAAATCTACAAATCTGATTCATGGTAGGAAATATTTGAAACAATTTGATTCTGGTTCTTTTCAAAGATAGTTAACCGTTGTTAAAAATACCGATTTATAGTTTTATTATATATTCATTTTACAACATTTAAAGATATTTATTCAAATAAGAAATAAACGCCTTACTGAGTTGTGGAAACTTCCCTAAAAAATACGGACTTAATTTCGAAAAAAATAACTAGTATTTCCCTTCAATTGAGCATGTGATTATCTTTTTGTAATACATTTCCCCCTTTTTTCCTCTTGTATGCTTAAATCCAGAAAAGAGATAATTCCTTCTCTTTTTACTTGGCTTTTGATCGAAGAACATGTTTAAAGAAGTCTCCTGATGTTAAAATCAGATGAACGATACTGAGCAGTAAAACTGTTAGAAAGCTTTTTAAGAATATCTTTTTAAATATTCACCCACACATTATATAAAGTAATTAATTATATCAAATAAAAATATATGTTGCAGCTAATAATATTTTTTTAATGTTTGTAAAGTTTTTTTTAGTTATTATAATTTGTAGAGTCATAATGATGAATTATGACTCCATTATAACTCCATTAACGATGAAGTTCTCCATTTATTTTTTTGATTCACATTTCGATATAAAGAGAATTTAAAACAAACATTTAAAAATATTTTCTACATCACCCTTTAAAAACTTTTCCTCAAAAGAAAAATAACCTCTCCTTTCTTTTAAAACATAAAAGCAGTTTTTTCTCAAAACCCATGTGATGCAACATCTGTAACTATTTAGGCATATTTATTTGAATTTGCAGTTTTGTCTTTGTCTTCACAATAGTTATTTTTTAATGCAAATAAGGGTTTGAAATGCTTTTCATGGCATTTTGACACGGAAAACGGAAATAAAACTCTTTAGGAACGTGCCCAGTTCTTCAAAAGAAACTCCAAGGTATGTTACATAAAAAACTAAACATATTTTTTGAAACAATATTTAAATCAGACCGCAAAAGGAAAAATACACGCGTAATATAGACATAGACGTATGTGTAACTCAAAAATGTCTTCCAGAGATATTCAACGAAATAATTTAATATCCTTATAGTTTTAGAGAAGTGACAAAAAACTACACTTAATCAAAGATACAAAATAAATAAATTTAAAGCATTTTTTTATTTTATAATAATTTTGTATAAAACATATGAACGCAATATTAAACCTAAAAGCAAGCAAAATGTATTAACTATAATCTATCATTATATGAATATTTATGCTAAAATAATTATCAGTAATTCTGACAATATCGAAGACGAATCAAATACATGACAAATTTTGGTCTGTTTTATTTGATAATTAAACAAAATGTTGGAAACCTTACAAGCGAATTAACGAGATAGGAGCACACCAAACCAGAGCCATAAACCTACGATTCATTCCAATCTTGGGGAAGAAATCAAATTTTGGTAAACATCAATGGCCAGACATAATCTAGTAATGAGGCAGAAGAAAAATTGCAACAAAATCTGAAACTGATTTTTGATACAAGGCGCAGTGCTTCTCAAACTTTCACTCTTTCCGACCCAATATTCCACCATAATTTTCATCGCCCCCCCCTTCCATACAATAACAATGTATTGAATTCAATAATACTATACTTTGACGCAAATGCTACAACACGACTTTAACCTCTTAAATACCACCGGCGTATATAAACGTCTCGCTCAATCAAAGTGATAATTGCCCCGGACGTATTATATATATGCGTCTTTCCGAAGTAGGATTTTTCATGTGCACTTCTATCCATAAAATTATTCCGAAGGCTTTGTAATGCAATAAAAAGACCTTGACAGTATTTGTGAAGGATTTACTTATTTCAGAGGATTTGCTTATTTATTCCTTTTCTCCTCTCCCAATACATCACCTACTCGACCCTACGTAGAAAACGGTGGTATTAGGAAGCGAATCGCGTAACTTTTAATTGGCAGTTAAGGTACTAATTATAAACCGCACAAATTATCAAGTTGAGAGTAATTTTTGTATATAATTTTATATGTGACTAGAGTCCATGGGGAGACTGATATTGTTAAATTTGTTCTTAACTTAGTATTGCTAAGTTAATTATAAAATGCATTCTGCTGGAATAATGCATTCATAAGTGTATTATATCAATGTAAATGTTTATTTTATTTTTTATTATGTCAGAAAGTATTTTATTTGTTTACTTTCCATAAATTAATAAATTCTTAAATAATCTTTTGTTTTCGACATTTCAATATGCTTGCGCCCCCCTAGTAGAGTTACCACGCCCCCTAGGGGCGCGCCCCACAGTTTGAGAAGCGCTGGATTAAAATATTCAACAGCACGTGAAAACTTTTTACAAAAAAAATATATATGTGGGATTTTTTGTTGTTTTTAGATTTTTTAGTACATTTAAGAAAAAATATGCTAAAATTAAGAGGAGAAAAATAATTTATTGTAACTAAAATGCGAAAAATGTGTAAAAATTGACGAAAATAACATAAATGCAGCCCATCTGTACCAAAAGTTTATAAATAAATTTCAATTTTTAATTCTGATGTGTGTTATTTATTTATTTTTGAAATGACCTTCAGGATAAGATATATCTTATTTTTTACAAAAACTATAGCACTTTACCTTGGTTATTATATGGAATTCTGTAAAAAGACAGTGATTATATTAAAATAAGGGACAGTAAATTTTGTAATAAAACCGTGATTGATAAACCTGAAGGTTAAAACACTTCTTACTATTATACAGAACATACGCAAAAAATTTTAGTTGATCTTTTGAAAATTTTTTAGCAATCGCTGCCCCTTTTAAACATTTTCCAAAAAAATAAAAAACACATTTTGAGTTAAACGCATTTTGAAGCATGACATTTTGCAATGGCATCAGCTTTTACTAAAACGCTTGTAGTTTTTGTTCTATTGATCGGAAAATGATAAACTTGGTATTTTTATAAAGCTAATAAGATACCCTATTAATAAAATTATAAAAATATTTTTCAATTTTTGGCAAAATTCACAATTTTAGGTAGTAGGATACCTTAAATTGTAAAAATTTAATTAATGATAAATCCAAAGAGTCAAAACAATCCAAATGTAGGTGACAGATGTGATCAGTTTGAAGTTACAGATTTCAATTTATAACTGAATCAGGTTAAACAAATTACAAAGAGAATTTTCTCGAAAATCGAAGATCTATTTTTTTAAGTAGTGGCAACACCATGAGATTAAAAAAAATAATAATACAGATGATTTTTTCAAAATATATTACTTGAAAATTTAATAATATTCTATACGAAGCAGACGATTCTATTTTTTATGTATCATGCTTATTTATACATCTATATTTCCTCTACAGAATTAAAAGTGAATGGTATAAAAAGCAAAATGCGTTGTACCAAAAAATTCTGCTATGATTTGCTCGAGAAAATCGTAAGTTAATAAAAGAAGCTTACAAAGATAAATGTTTTCGTGAGTCTACGATGGCATGGTGATGGTAAGGCCCAGATGGCATGATGATGTAACGCAGAAGAAGGCGCGCACTCGGTACAAAAGTTAGTGCAGTGGCGTAACGGAGAACATTGGGCCCCAAGTTGGATTTTACAAAAGGTAGGTATTCGGTGTCAGTCAGGCTTAGGCCCCTCGTAATGTGGGGGTGTACGTTACGCCACTGCGTTAGTGGTTGCGGCGGGTAGTGTGGGAGGCTGATTCACCCAATCCTTATTTTTATAACTATTTTTATTGTACTTGTTAAAAATAGTAATTTCTGTGAATTTAACTTAGAAAAAGTATACTTCCCTACTTTTAAGGACTTTTTAATTTTTCTTTGATAATTTGAGAAAAAATCCAATCAAACTAAACTAAATAGTTCCAAATGTGCGTTACTTTAATAAAGGTCACACATCACAGACACCTTTGAGTAACATTACGCGAATGGTACTTACAGGCAAAGTTGTCATATTTTATTGAAGTTATTGTAGTTTTATTGTAGTAAGCATGTTGAATTTTTACTTGCTTATGGTTTTTTGACAGAACGCAATGTATCTTGTGGCACACTCGTGGCTTCATATTTTTTGATGGAGTTTTTTTAAGTAGGATTTGAAAATTTTCTTTCTGACTCAAACGCTTCATGTTCTGAAATTTACTTTTGCTATCATGATTAATACCATTATATCATCAGGTTCTTCCCTTGCTTAAATTATTTCAACTTCATCCAATAGAGATTGCAAATGCCTATATGTTATTCTATATTCTGTTAATTTACATATATAAACCATAATGAGTCGTACAATACATCTATCAAAACCTCTAAATCATTCAAAGGGGGAAATGTAGCCTGTTCAAAGAAATTTTTGGAACAATCGTGGTCGTGCGAGGGAACTCAGTCATCCCAAGTACTTGAAGATTGTAAGAACACATTTGCCATTCTCAAAAGAGAGGGAGATATGTGGCAAATACAATTTAATTCTCATGAAGACTGTCATATGGCAGCATACTGACAAATTATTGCTAACAAAGAAACAGTTTTCAAGAAATAAAGATTTCG